>JAUTBT010084526.1:10526-30513 GCA_032361225.1 Lepetodrilus schrolli | reverse complement strand
GTTCTATCTGCGGCATGATATACCTCCAAGTGAGCTAGCACTATATAAAAAAAAAATGGTGGAAATCCAGACTAGTACAAGCAGTACATATGCATGCAAGTCATGATGTGAGTGAAAAAATATTGAAAGTGGCTTTAAAACCCCCAATCAACCAACCAACCAATCTCTGCTGGATTAGGTACAGGTACGGCTCTGTAGGGCACTCCGGTTGCCTCCAGTGTGAAGAAAGTTAAACTCACGGACACTATATATATTAGCAAGATTGCAGTGATAGCGGCAATGATGTATCTAGTACTATCTACTCACCATATAGTAACACTGCAGGCTGCGATATAGTCGCATCCCCGTGCGTGTCCCAATATCGATGCTTCCATATTAGTAGCAAGTGAGATAAACATTTATAGCTTGAACACAGCATCTGGTGTGTTCTCAAAGAAAGGGATCGACACCGTATTGATAACACTTCTGGCATATTTAACGATTGTATATTTATATATTTCACAGATCTGTTTGCGTGTCTTTGTGTGTGTGTGTGTGTGTGTGTGTGTGTGTGTGTGCGTGCGTATGAGAGAGAGAGAGAGAGAGAGAGAGAGAGAGAAAAGTGATATTACATATTTGCAGTCTATTTCTTTCTTCTTTCTGTACTATAGATCAACCCAGATGTATTAGCAATAATTACTAATATCATACCAGTTGTTGTATAAAATAAAACTCAAATTAATGGATTCAAACTTGTTTATTGAACGCAACATAACAGTTATCCACAAGACATGTATCTACATCTTCAAGATGCGAGTTTTCATGATGTAAATAATTATTTAAATAATGTAATTGAATACAAATACATAACATTACATGCACAATTTTCACTTACACAAATTTCATGTGTTAACGTATAAAATACAAATACACTCAACCCAGCGCGCGCATTCCACATCCTTGTCACGTAATCTGGTTTTAGCTAACGTACGTTTGGGTCCTGGGGGAAACAGCGATGCAAGAAATTTTACCAAATAATTGTGAACAATAAATAACATATAATATTATCATTAATTTCACCAGCTTTTCAACATGATTTTACGAGTCAAAGGCATTAACAGGTAATCTGGTTTTAGTATTTAGAAAATGCAGGAATACGTTCTGAATTCATGCTCGATGAAAGGAAGCTTTCTTCCTCGTATCAAATTTACAAAATGACCGTGAGCAATAAATAACATCGTTCATTTCACTAGGTATTACAACCACATGATATAATTCGAGTAAAAAAATTCAATTTTGATAGATATAAATAAATCATTTGAACCGTCTATGCCATCATTACAACTCTTCAAAAGCTCAACAGTTCAAAGTATAATCTTCAGAATATCATTGACTACAGTATTTTCCATTCTTTGCTCTCCCCTGTGACGTGTGATATCTTCAGTTTCTTCTGAGGAGAACCTTCTGGATATATCGTGAGAACATTTCCGGTCCGGTTGTGACAGACAGTACGCGTGTCACCATGATTTCCTGTTTGTGCGCATTCAAATGTCAGTCTACAGTTGTTTGGTCCAATGCCCGGATCGACTCCGTTGCCGTGTCTTGGATCAGATTCTGCCGTTTTGTTTTGCCTTGTGTCGATTAGACCGCCGTCCATCAGCCTTCCGGGTTCGTATCCAGGAGTTGTAATGAATGCCGCAGTGTTGTCTGGCATCAGCGAAGGTCTAAAGACATTGAAAGGCTGCAGGGAAGCGCTGATAGATGTCTTGGCAGGTAAACTAGCTACGGTACACTGATTCGTGGCCCTCGTCAAGCACACACTACTCCTCGTTGGCGGGAATGCGGCAGCGCCGTAGGGCATCATGGACTGTGGACACTCCAGGACGCTTGGACCAACGCTTACCCTGACGTCTTGGACGTCTGGAGTTGTAGTGTTGTGGTGGACGGAGACCATGGGTTGGCCTATAAAGCCGGCGTTGCTTTCAGACGAGTCGGTGAGAGTTGGAAGCAGGAAAGCGGTAGGACGGACGGCGGTGGACATCGTGGTGACGGAGTTGTTCATGTAGTACTGGGACAGAGACAGCGGGGACGGTAGTATCAGAGAGGGCAGAGACTGCTGAATGACTGTCGGGGTGGACAATGCTGGCTGGATCTGGTGGGGAGTGAAGTGTCGAGCAGTGGCGGGTTGTTCTGACAAGGTGAAACAGTTCTCACGACAGAGTATTGTTCCTGGAATCGAAAATAATAGATTGATTGATTGCCTCCCTACTACAAGCACATCCGCAAGACTCTAGTCACTAAACGCGGCGTAGAAGGTGAACAACCCAATGGCCAACTATAAATGATCGTTTCTGAGATGCGTTTGTTATCTAGCACGACCCATATTCCGTGGCTGCTCTACGTTCTCAGTGGTGTATGTAAGGAATCAATGGATATTTGTAAAATCAGAACATGCTCCTGTACAAAACGGCGTAACTTTAAGGTAACGTTAACTCCAACCATAGCCATAGACTACACCTTATGGTTACGCCATTTCGTACAGGAGGCCCCATATGAACAACTACCCAGAAGAAAGGGTTAGGGTTATGTTTAACCCTAACCCTTTACCTATCAGATTTCCTTTTGAACTTGTTTGTACAGATACTCATATCGCATTTCAATGGCCAGTGGGGTAATGCAATAAGTATTAAATTACTGTGTACCTGTGGTGTCCTTCAAGACATCAATCCGCTTCAACCAATCAATGAATTCGACCAGATCTGTGTAGTCGAGACGTTGGAAGATCCTTTTAATTTTGGATTTCGCTGTGGGAACGTCTAGTGGTACTAATCCTGCAATGACATTATTGCAGGTAATGTACAGTCGATCCCAGATTATCCGGACGGTTTAGTGCCCGGTAAAATCGTCCGTATAAACGAGGGTCGACTGTAAATGAATATATACTCGGTTGACTAAAGGTGGCAAGTTATTCCTATTTTACCGGTACATGTATTTATAATATAATTTTATATATTTTTTGTATATAGAATTTTAGAGAGGCATAAATATACCAGCGACATGTGATTCTTCTGGGCGTGTATGGAGGATATAGTGCGACCTGTATATGAATACCTTTCATAATTATACCTCTTTGGTCACTGTTGGCGTGGGCTCGTTTCCGGACATAGGGCATGAACGCTCCCCGGTGCTCTTCCGTGTTGCAGGCCACTGTCTTTGTGGAGGAATTCGGAAGACGACCTCGGGATCCTGTAAATGTAGAGTTGGACGTGGATGTTTGCGGATTGCTGACTTCGGATGGTGTCGTTTTGGGCGCTATGGGTACTGGATATGTACGCTGTCTACAGACACCGGACTGGATTAGATGCCTGTGGTGAAACACCAGTTCTTCAAGGCCCCAAGGAGCTAACTTCTTCAGGGAAAGGTTGGTGTACTTGGTTTCGAGATTTGCAAGTTTGCATATCTTGCTCATCATTTGCGACATGAAGTTCCTACCAACTCTTTCAGGATGGAACCAAAGTCGGTTGTTTCCGTAGGCAACTTGACGGGGTCGCTGGAACAAATAGTGGCACGACGGATCGATCTTCATGAGGAGCTTTTCTAGAGATGTCACCGGACACAGTTCGTCTAGCGGCTTCTCATACATGCGGATGTTGCCTTGGTTCTCTCCAACTAATGTTGCATATCTTCGTCCATCGTTATCCACATCAAAGACAAAGTCACTTGATTTCGTCTCTCGTTGTACTTTTGTTCTATTTTGAGAGAAATATATGCTTAGTTCAAACCAAACTTTGAGCAACAAGGTAAGTGGGTTGTTTGGGGAAATCGCCTGACTGTTGTATATCTTCCTTAAGTCTTCAGTTTTCATTGGAACTGTCAGTCTGTTTGGATTTTCTCTTGCAGCACTTGTGATCACCCTTTTGAACACTTCATTTGCATGTTTGAATTCAGCGTCTTCAATAATATCAATCTTTCTGGGTGGATTCATGTTTTGAAAATGACGATTCAGACCATATCTGATTGCAACAATGGTATTTCTTGCGTATCGTTGTCCTGTTTTGCTTCTAACCTCGACATAAAATCGACATAAAATCTTGTTGAATGCTTCAGGCTTGATCTTTTTCAAATTCAGCTTGACGTTATTTCTCACACACCAATCGTACAACTTTTTTAGAGTGAACCTCAATGGTCGATCTGGAATGCCTGATACGTCATCAAAGAAAGTCAGATCTACGGAATCTATCTCTAGGTCCAGATCTGAATCCGAATCCGAATCCGAATCAAAGAACTCTCCCTCCAGTGCCGTGTCAACATACGTCTCAGCTTTAGGATCAACTACGTGGTCGGCGTCGCCATCAACCGACTGCGAGGACGCACTTTCAACACACCTGCCAGCGTTGCTGTCGCCAGACACGGATTCAACCTCAAGTATAAGTTCTGGCGTATGCTCAACAGAACGGGGGAGAAATTTTCTTGTTTTCCACTTCGACGCCATTTTAGTGGAAAGTTTACGTTTGATGAGAGTCGGGAGAAGAAGAAAAAAACTATTCCCAGACAACCATCACTACTTTTTATATATTGATAATACAAAATACTATAAATGAATGTCGGAAGTACATCGTCGCTGTGTGTGTTCAATCATGTAAACGTTCGAAACCCACATTATGATGATTACCGTAACATCAGACTTGTACGTTTTTCCACGTTCGAACGACCTTCACCTTGAAAGCCAACGGGAGCAATCGTTGTATGCAAATGACATTTTTGTGCGTACAGTGATAATTATGATCAGAAATCAAATAGATCTTTGTGTACAGAACTGTAAGCAAATCTCTTATATTATCTAGACCAAGATCAATATTAATATTTGATATACGGGTCATTCCACCTCAAATCAACCAATTTTCAGAAAATGTCCCACCTGCCCACCTCAGATTTCTCTGATGTTTTGCACACTGAAAGTAAATTATATATGATGGGGAAGTTACTAAGTATTTTCGTCCAACTTTAACCTTCCATAACTTGTGAACAACAACAAATATAGGTCTGAAATTATCAGGATGGATCCACAAGCACTGGTAGTCTAGAGATATGCTCTGCATTTGATGACTTATTACATTATATAGAAAGTGCCAAAGTTGGCAGTTTATCACTCGCGATCTTACAAGATGCCACTTTCGGCCACCCCTAACTCAAAAACTATCCCCCATATTCATGAATTCTTTTGTCTGCCACACCTTGGCCACCGGATGAATGGATCTGTGCAAAATGAAGGTCCAACATGTCATATTGTGTGTGATATGAACTGCTGAAAATCAAAAATATTCATCTGACCTTCGGATTCGATGGTTAATATCAACATGTGTTATCCACTAAAATACGATACCAAACACATCTTGCTTCTACGATTCCTTCTATACTAAATTATTAAATTAAAAACACACGTTTTTCGTACTCATATATTACAATGGCAGTTATTGTGTGGACTTTGCAACTCAGCGTTCCGCATTTTTAGGGTCACACCCACCTTCTTCATCGGGTCATAACTTCGTAAGTATTTATAAGAAAGCCGTGAAATTTTGAATTTTCCCCATTATATATAATTTACTTTCAGTGTGCAAAACAAAATCAGAAAAATCTGAGGGTCACTGGTTGTATTGACATGGAATGACCCATACACATTTTTCAGATTTTATAATAATAGATTTATCTAGAACATTTTGGTACTATTTTGGAATGTATAGCTAATGTTCATTAGCTGTTTATTAATAATACTTTTATTTTGGTCAAAGAATGATGTGAAACTCCACGCCTACAATACATCATTGAAATAGCAATACATGGGTTTATATAATATATATATATATATATATATATATATAAAACACCCATTTATTGATATTTCAATGATGTATTGTAGGTGTGGAGTTTTCAGTCCAGTAAAATCAAAGATTCGTCATTCTATAAATGGATTTTAGAGTAATCTTCCTACTTGTATTGCAGTATCCGTTTCCAGGAAGTTTTGAATATTTCTTGCTGTTTCAGATAGGATATCAAGTGTAATTCTGGTACTCTCTTCAACAACATTTAAGTCTACTCTTCCCTTATATATACAAAAGAGCCAAATCCCAAGCAGCTCAGGTAACTATCTGTTAACTTGTATTATAAAAACCACTAAAGTTTGAAAATATCACATCATCATTGGCAACGTAAACACTATTTTTTTTTATGTGAACAACAGAAAAGGCTTTAGCCTATCTCCTATATATGATATGTCGATGGAACTCCATCCTGGTTCCCGGTCAGGTCACGTGGGCTACCGCTTTGCTGCACACTGAAAGCGGTAGCCCACTTGACCGGGAACCAGGATGATGGAACTCTTGCAGTTGTACTTGTAGCAGCCTATACCAATCATTAATGATACTGCATGTAATCGTACAATTATAGTTGCATGAATCCACACATGACCGATTAAATGTACTACCAAGAAACGTCGTTCTGAGGCAATCTATTCAGTCTTAATCACTAGAGTTACTTCCCTTGTGCTATTTAAAAAAAATTAATCATGATACATGCATCCTATGCTGTTTGTAATTGATTTCCGGTGGTGAGCAATTTTAATGCTTTACTTCAGTGGGAATCTTTTCATCCTTGCAATATGACCTCAGTCATAGGCAGTACAAAAGCCAATATCGTGCACTTTACATTTTTACAAATTTAGTCTATCAACAATTAGCAAATCGTCGATGAAGGCATGTGTAGTATTTTTTTTGGCATTGTATATGCCGCATCTTTTTAAATGGTACCCATAAAAGATGGATAACACTGTTCTCAGTCTTTAGATTACTGAAATAATGTTTTAAAATAAACATTTACTGACAAATTAAGTCTTCCATTTGTTGTATTGCTTCAATTAACTTGCCAACAAAACAGAACAGAATGTCCCCACAGTACTTTATTTCTTTATATACAAAGGTCACTGAAAGCCATAGTTTTCAATGATCTGTTGTTCCTTCTTGACCTTTGGCAGGACATTCTGCTTGGCCTTCTCTTGGAGACGCTGAAAGAAAGGGAGAACATTAAAAAGAGGACAGAATACTAGTAGTTTATCAAGTCGATGATTGAGGCTACTGAATAGTTGTCTCAGATGGTAGTGCATGTTATGTTGTTTCATAAACTATCAACTGCAAAACGATCATCACAGACGTGTATATATAATTTGCAAATGTACAGTGGACCCTAGTTTATCCGGTCGTCATTTATCTTGATCGACAACTTTCCAGATGATTGACAAATTTTTAACAATAAATATTTACACTAATTCTATCTAAAACATTGAAACTGACAATTTAACATGGCATAGAATACCTAAATGTTACATGATGGAAATCATTTAACTTTCAATCACTATCAGTACTGTATCTGGCATCTTTGGTTAACAATATAGCAGTACTAAAGCACTAACATAGCAAATCTCAGCAGAAATCAAAAATAACTTTTAAAATGTCAATGCATTACTCTATACTAACCAGGGTGGACTTCGTTCTCTTGAAGTAGTCGTTGGCCTTCACCTTCCTCCTGACCTCCAGCTTCTCAATGACCCCTTTGTACATCCAGCCGACCTCATGTGAAAGCCGGTTCAGCTCACAGTACTGAAATGAGAACAAGTCATTAAAGTAAGCGGCTCAAATCGTGAAATAAATGTCTTCAGGTTTATGGACTTTGCTCGTCTCAGATGGTAGTGCATGTTGAGTGGTTTCATGAATTCTCAAAACGCTATGGGATGAATAGACATCATTGACGAGCTCCTTCAAAAGCGATACATACAGTCAAAGTCTGGATAAATAGTGCTGACAAGTTAGTATGGGTCCTCAATATAGAATGTCAACTAATAAATACTCCATTTTGAGAACCAGGCTATGGTTTGATTAGGGTACAAAGTACACACAAAATTAATAAAATGTTGTATGGTTAATTTAACAATAAATACAAACAGTAACAGCAACACAAACATACCCTGCTGGTTGGCTTGAGTCTGAGAACTTTGAGGGCAGATGGGACAACTTGTCTCTTCATCTTGTCGTAGGGAGAAGGGATTCCCTCGAACATCTTCAGTTTGCGCAGCGCGGCCTTTCCGCGTGGCTGCTTGTGGGGAAGCATGCCTGAAACATGCATAACTCTACAATGAAGGGTGTGAATGCTGTACATTATGTATGGTGACTGATTATCGAGTTTAACATCACTTTGGGAATCTTTCACCCATTTATGACCATTATGTACAGAAAACTGAAGTTGGCTCGTCTCAGATGGTAGTGCATGTTGAGTGTTTTCATTAAACATCAAAACGCTATGGGATGAATAGACATCACTGACAAGCTTTCAGTTTGTTTGATTTGAATTGGGAGCATAGAAACACTTTCACCATAGTATTTATTGCAAGTATTCAAATACACCAAAATATCTTGGTTGGTTGATTTGAGGGTTTAAAGCCACTTTCAAGATTATTTCACTCAAATCATGGCTTACATGCATATGTACTGCTTGTACTCGTCTGGATTTTCACCAGTTTTTATAGTGCTAGCTCACTTGGAGGTATATCATGCCACAGATAGAACATGAATATCCCACTCAGACACAGTATACCGACTCCAAGCTGACCCGTCCTTGCTTTACCCCTTTAATGCTGAGCACCAAACAGGGGAACAACAAGTACCATCTTTTAATGTCATTTGGTACGACGTGACCGGGGATCAAAGCCGCGACCATCTGCAATCCAGACCGACGCTCTAACCATTACGCCACGGAGCCGGCATATATCATGGGACAACAGGTAAAGAAACACGAAAGTAATGTTGAACAAAATAAGCAATTGTCAATCTGAAATAAATGTAATGATAGAACATTTTAACCAAAGCCAGATAGTGTAGAGTACTAGTGACGTTCTGTGGGCAATGTATATCCAAAAGGTATTTATTTTAGCATGTCTCAGATGGTAGTGCATGTGAAGATGTTTTCATGAATCTTCAAAACGCTATGGGATGAATAAACATCACTGACAAGCTTTCAAATTCTCATAATTGGATAAACATTTAATCTTCCAACTGAAGATACATATACAACTTAGTACTAGTGCAATTGTTAAAGTTGCTCTTTTGCCATGCTGCTAGTTATGTACGTAAAACTAAGTAACAGTTGTACTTTCATATGAAGAATGAATGAATGAAGAAAGGTGGGTAATTTATCTTGATACAAACTTAAAGATTGACATATGCCAAATTTGTGTATTTAGTGCACAATCTAAGGAATAAAATATTAAATTAAAATAAAAAATAAATTACATGTACATTCAATAAGTTTAATTTCAACTCGTCTCAGATGGTAGTGCATGTGAAGATGGTTTCATCATTCTTCAAAACGCTATGGGATGAATAAACATCACTGACAAGCTTGCAAAATGTCAAGATTAGATCAATATCAAGAAGAAACAAATTACTATCTTATTTCTAGTTCAAATGATATAGTTCCAACAATAAGAAATAAATATAACAGAATTATTTAGACATTTGTCTTAAAGATAATTGACCTCTAACAACTGACCTACAAAAGTTGTTTATGAGCACATTTGTATTTAGAATGTAGTCACATTTGCCGTCTTGTTTGCATAGCTAAACAGTCAAAATTTTCAGATACCAGTAAATGTTAACTTCCCACAAACTGATAAATATTAATATTCCTAGATGGGAATGATATGAAAATTGTTTACCAACTTCAATTTATACTTAAAATATAGCACATTAAAAATACTACCATGTCTCATGACTATCATCAACAACATATTTCTTTGACACGACAAATAGCAATTTCTATCAGATACAACTTATTTTCATAGTATTCAATGTAGGTAAGGAAGATCATCACTTAGAAATTGCTTAACGTTGAAATGCATCATGCTAAAAAGAAATTGGTATGTAGTCAGAATTTCATTGGATAGAGGAAAGGCATCTAAAAACGTTATGGTTACAGGATAATCTGTTCTATAGGACTGCAAAAACATGCCAATAATTATAGTATTGTCCAAATACTTCCACAACTGTTACAATTTCAAGTTTATGTTGTTAACGACATTCAAATATGGAAATAAGAGGTTCAGATAGCAAGTGATTGGGATCAGTGGAGAAATAATTTTAAAAAAGTTGGAACTACATGAACAGGATAATCTATATAAACATTTCAATGCAATATATCTGACCATCTTCATCTACATTATTCTGGAATCCTAAAAAGTTAACTTAACGTGGTCTTCACAATTGCAATACAAAAAAATGAACATTAAATAGTTGAACAATCAATCTTGGTATCAACTATTTAGCTGAAGTGTCTGCAATGCAAATTAACTGAGAATAACTTCATTTCCTCAGGCCATAGATGTCATCACGATTCGGACAATGTAGGTAAATATACATCATTGGAAATGACACGTTCAACTCCGTATTTATCAGGACTATTTTACGGGGGTAGATGTTGAGCACAGCATGTTATACCAGTAACAGGCTGCCAGGGATAGGACAGCTAGGATCAGTTCTTACCTCTGACAGTTCTCCAGAAGATCATTCTGGGGGCCCGGAAATGGAATGGGCCTCGTGCTGGGTTCACATTACAGCGCTTCTTTAAGAATTCCAGATACTTTACTGAAAAATAAGGTGAACCAATATACATTCAGTAAGAGCAGTTGGTGATTTTAGTTGGGATTTAAGAGCCGATTTCAAGCTTATTTTGCTCATATCAAGGTTTATCAGGATAATAATCACAATGAGTTATACTGAATTATTGTTTTACACAGTGGGAAAATCTTTTCTTTTTATCAAGATTATTTCACCTATATCACTTTAGTTATTATTATTATTATTATTGTTTTACGTCGCAGCAGGAATATCTCACCCATAGGCGACGACTATCACTTTAGTAGACGGAAATCTGCAACATCTGTAACACTGAATGTTGCAGTAAACCTGCGAGCACCAGCTGGTACTGACAGACCAAGAATTATACATCTGCATTGTCGTTATACAGACGACGAATCCTATCAATATCGCGTCAGAAAAGGTAATTTTCGGGAACATTGCTGCCAGGTTCAAGATTTGAACTCGGGACCTTTGGCACTGAAGTCCAAACTGTCTACCATTGCGCTACAACCCGCCCCTGGAACCTTTCACCTACATGCAATGATTTATTTAATTAGGCAATAAGAGTACAATCAGACAATACTTATGAACACCGATACAGGATAGAACATGACAACTCACACTTGTTTCTGTAGAAACTTCCAGAGATATTGATGCCTTCACATCGGACAATCACAACTCTCTGGCCTATGAAACATTTCAATACAAAGTACATTATTTCTTCTAGGAAAGGCTGCAAGATTTCTTCTAAGACATTAACAGGGCAGTACTAATTGTATTTGGCCCTCTTAAAACGTGCAAAAATAAAGAATAAAATATTGTATTGTTTTCATTTCCTCAGGCCAATGCTGTCTTCATGATTCAGACAATGTAGGTAATAGAACATCATTGGAAATGAAGGCTGTATTCAGAGAATAATTGAGTGAATTATTGTTTTACGTCACAGTGGGAATATTTCATCCTCAAATTTGTAAATTAATAATAAACTTCACAATACTGTTCAAAAATTCGCAATGACTACCTTTGAAACAAAATTAAATAAAATGACTGATACTGATAATGCACGTTAGCTCAGATTTGTTGGAAGAAATTACTGAGCGAGCATGCAGAACAATTTGAATATACCTTGCAGTAAAGTCTTTGCAACAACGGATGCCAATCGCCCCAGTAGATGCCCTCGGGCATCAATCAGGATGGGCTGGAAAGGAATTATATTTTTGTAGGGGTGAAATGCCTGGCACCTCTAAATTTAGTTTTCAACATTTGGAATGTGGTGTATTTTCATGCAGCAAAGTCATGATTTGGGGGCCTTCATTGTGGTCATTGCTAGGCATACTACTGGCTGGATGCTCGTGACAATGCGCAGCAAATAACGTTAAAATTTACAAACGACGAAAAATGTGCAAATAAGATATGTAGGAACAACAATGTTAGGTTTATTTTTCATTTATTTCACGAATTGAATACCAACTTATGTTATCTGTTCGGAAACCTGGTACAGAAAATACTAGCTGGGGGCAACAACAAAATAAAGATCCACAACATTAAAACAAGCCCCAATTGCTTCATTTACCATATAATAGTGATGTGATTACAATTAAAATTTTGTTCAAATTTTTTTTCTAGATCCATTGGCTGGTTGTCGTCGAGACAAGTTGACCCCCGACATTATGGATTTATTGTTATCCCACAAGATTTGGTTATGTGACAAAAATAAATGGCATCTCGAGAAAGACAAATATTACAACTTTCAATATCAATTACATGGATATGTCTATCTATTGGCATGATGCATGTTTTTTAACTAAAAAATCATCCAAGAACACATTACTATATGGTAAGCGAGGCAATTATGAGCGCATTTTAATGTTAAGGGTATGGGGGAAAATAAATACAATTTTACAATATTTGATGTACTCTAGTCTTCATCCGACTATACCCATATAAAAAGTCTCTTATAGTCAGCAAGGAAGGCTAGAGGAATCTCAAGGTAAGAAGATGCATTATCTGAAAGTTACCTACACTTATGAAAAATAATAACACTCTCATTTGAAATTCTGATTAAATAAAGTGTACCCTAATAACAAACAATTAAGTTTTCGTTGAAATCAGAACTTGCACAAGATCTATTAAGAGTGATATTGTTCCAAGTATCTGCTAAAACTGTTCGCACGTAACGAATTCTGGAGGCAAGACATTTCAACATATTTTTTCCGAGTGGAATTACTTATTTGTCAGGGGTTACATATTAATTTTCATAAACAATACATGTGTGACTGTATTGAACACTCAATACATAACATAAAACAAGCAACACTTCTTAATATTCCCATTTCCAGCTGCACACAACGCGTGCATACCTTGTTCTGAAAACCCATGGTGGCTAAAAGGAAGTTGAAGGGGTTCACACGTGGTTCGCCAGGGACAAAACGGAAGCAGTGTGGAAAGGGAGATAATTCTTAGAATATGAAACCCGCTAAAGTGGCAAAATCACCTTTGGATATAGGTCAACGGTCCCCGATACCGTTATAAATTTGTGTATATTTATTTTCTCTATATTTTCCCGTAGTTATCATTGCGATGGTATGTAGGAAAATATGAACAACTAAAAATATATAATATATTGCTTGCAAATATGATATCTTGTCACTTTAAATTGAATTTTAAAACTATTATATACGTACACATGATACGGTAATATCAGAAACTGCATGCTTTCTATATTATAGAGTGAGTGATTGTGGAGTTTAACGTCACTGCAGAATCTATATTATAGAAAAGAAATGGAAGTGATATGGCTAGGGTGAAATGTGCAAGATTGTGGGGAGCACTAAAAAAAATGTTTTTGGGTTGGCAGTTTATGTACATTAGTAGAAAACATGGAACACCTTTAATTATTTCACACAGCTGATACTGATGAACCAAGCATGCTATTTATAACTGCACTGCTACAGTACAGACAGGCCATCATGTCAAGACCACATCAGCAATGCTACTGATACTGGGCAACTGAGTCAGGTGGCTTCGAACTCTGATTAGTATACCTTAATTTGGCGTAAAAGCACAACGGTAACCATTCAATTTTAACATCGAGATCCTTTTATGCACTCACCCCAATAATGATTTGAGCAGCCTATCTGTCACTACATTAAAATATACTTGGATAAAATTCCCTCAACGACTGTTGCCATGGTTACAGAGATGTCAAGGTTATAGTTCTGTTGGTATAGATCTTTCATATAATAATAATAAATGGACCCGTATTAATCTGCCAGATCCACTCCATAAGGCAGACATGATGCTCAAATCGCTACATTGTTGCCAATCAATGGATCAGTGGGCACTAAAGTGCTCCTGGGGAGTATACAACTCTAGCTACCGTTTCCACCACTAGGTTACCACTCACATGACCACGTCATCCTACATTGTACCCATTGCCTGCTGGGTGAACAGAAGCATTTATGAATTAAGCCATTTGCCAATGGTGAATTTACAAGTTTTTCAGCTTGATTCAATGGGGGAGGAGGGGGGGGGGGGGGGGGTAAGGAGTGAATCCTATATACTCTCAGGTTCTCAAGTCTTCCATCCATCCATAGCCGAGGTCGATGCATGGGACCAGGTGCCACCATAATGTAGGATGGGATGTCAGTATTTAGTCTATTTCAGTATACTCTCTTAAAATAGATTATAAAACCATAAAATATGCATGAAACCATGTCAGATTTCTGAATTGATCCCAAGTTTCTGCTACTGTCAGTGGGATCAGCCATGAAAATCATGAATACAGATTTCACACATTGATTAATCACTGAAATCAATATGGTATAGAAACAGATGTCCCAGTGCAAAAAAAAGTTGTAATGGTATGGTGTATCAGTGGCCAGGATACCATTGTTAAACATGCCACTCATGATACACATCTCTGGATAACAAGGTCATCAGCTTGCCAGATTGAAGATAAACCAACACGAGAGATTATCCAATTTTATTTTCAAAAACTTCAAAATCATTGGGTTTTATCCTATTGCATCTACATCTGAATATAGCATCAATATGTTGTCCTTGTCAAAAACATTAGGAGTCTATTAATATTTATTTAATTTTAAATGATTTAATATCTAAAAATCTAAAAACAAACAATTGGGGAAACATTGCTCCTTAAACACTTTTGCAAATTTGTAAAAATATTTATAATTATTGCCTCCACCTTCTTTGACAAGGACTACACTATATGCCATATCAATAATTTTACTATTATTACTATCATCTATTAATTTATTTTGAACTACTTCATAAAGAAAACAAACATGGTAGACACTACAGTAGCAGCAATAATCTAGTACGACTTCCTATACTCCTAAACATAGAATCTACAGGAATATCAATACTGTTTTATACAGACTATATAAATTCTATGCATAATGCAAAATAGTAATACCCTTGCTGCTATTCAGTAAAACTAGTATGTACACATATCGGTCAGTTCTATTTACAACAAGTTTTGTGCGCTGTCACTAAAGATCACATTCAAACTAAATATCAATAAAAACTAAAAAACAAACATATTTATCAATAAAGATTGATATATAAGACAATCCTATAAAGATAAAGAATGGATATATGCAGTTATGATGTATGCAGTTATTTGAAGTAAACTTTCGCTTGTAGTTGTGATCATTGTAGTGGAATTACTAGCTGGGCTGCCAACAAGTTGCGATGTGACATGACATGACGTCACGTAGAGCAATATGCAGTGCCTGCAGCATGCTAAAATATTGTCATCCTTTGGTGGTTACTAACTGTTTCTGTACTTCTCCAGCCTGTTAGATATAAGTTTAATGCACATCTACCTGGTTTGCTTCCGTTAACTGATAAATAACTGACAAATAACTGACAAATAACTGATAAATAATAAAGCATATTAGGAAGCAAATATATCAACATCATAAAGTTACCAGTGGTTATATATTATGACAAACGATGACTGGAGAATATATATATGCTAAAAATAAAACGAGAACAAAACATCTTTAACAGAAAACATCCAATTTTTTTCTTCTGATTTTCCAATACACTTCCAGCAATCCATAAATGCCATTGATTTTACACTGCAAATGTGTAGCAAACATGCATGTTTCTATTGAAAATATCAAAACTAATATTACAAATGCTTATCCTTCTCTGCTGGATAAATGAGAATCCCTGATTCACCCCACCCCCCGATCAAGCCACAGTAGGAGGGGTGGGCTTGTCAATACAATAACAATAAGGCTGGTTCTAAACTTGTCAACTTTGAATACTAGTTGCTGACAGCAGCCTTATTCGAAACAGCGGCCTCAGGGTTCTTGATCTTGTAATCGCTCAACGCTGCTTTGATAGCATCCTCTGCTAAAACTGAAACGAGAACCAATACGTTGGACGATATTCTGTGGGGTACAGATTTTTACAAGCTGTAATTTCTTGGAAACTCCCGAGACTTGAAGGTTGAGGGGTGTACGAGAAATTTCAACTTGTAAAAACCTGTCTGCCCTGGAAATCACGCTGGTAATGAATTTATTCAAAATAGTAATAGATATACAGTGACGTCTTAGTCATCCAGGTCACAACTTTTACTAATGACCAAACAAGGGTGTACAACTTTCAACAGGACACCTCTCAATGCAGCAAATTGCTAGAATTATCACATATTTTGAATAATTTGCATTACACTACAATTCATTTTCCGAGATGCATGAAGCTCCGACACGCAAAGTAGGATGTGAGAATTAATGCGTTAACTTTATATCTCACAAAAGTACCTAACTAAAAGTAAACATCCCAACAGGAAAAGCAAATCCACATACGTAGGCAATTTCTTCACAAGTATGCACTACAATATGGTATAAATTGTGATATACACCTTGATTATGATATAGAAGTATTTTTAATAATAAAACTCACTTGAGCAATGGAGTTTGACAGGAGGTAAGGAGAGTTCTTTGGCAATTTCCGTATTCTTGATTTTGAGAGCTTCTTCAACCTAAAACATATTATAATAAAAATATTAGGGTCCAACTTCATAAGTAGTTGTCATTATTATGGCTGTAACTATAATCATCACATTTGTAAATCGAAATTGGTGTAATTTAATAACATTTTTTATTTGAGAAACTGAAACCGATATCAGACATTGTAATAATGTTTTATTATTTATACGTAGTAGTTTAGCAGACAAAATAAAAATGAACCACTGAAATATATATCCAATATATATCCAATATATTGTTAATATTTTCTGTATTATTGCTAATTATAATTTTTCCATCATAATAAATTTCATCTTGACGTATCAATTAACAATAACATCATATAAACTTACAGTTTTCCCCTTCACCCATTCTGTGGCCAAGGAGCTAGAAGCTATTGCAGAACCACAACCGAAAGTTTTGAATCTCGCTTCCACAATCTTCCCATTGTCATCCACTTTGATCTGAAATTAATGTTAATTCAAATTACAAATATACTCAACAAAATTAATTAAGGGCCGGCAGATATTTTGTGGGGAAGCTGTCTACTATTTAAAAAAACTATTTTTTATTTTTATTGGGGATTTTCAAGATTCTTTCACTTATATCACGACTTGTCAGTTTAGGGCAGGAGGAAACCCGCAACATCTGTAGCGCTGAATGTTGCAGTAAACCTGCGAGCATCGGCTGGTACTGACAAGACCAAGGATGATAACTGCATTGCCACTCTACAGATATCACATCCTATCAATATCGCGTCAGAAAGGTAACTTTCGCGAACATTGATGCCGGGCCCCCGGGGCGGGATTTGATCCTGGAACCTTGGCTCCGAAGTCCAACTACTGTCTACTAAATTTCGGAACTAGGTTTTAGGAATCTGGTGCCATTCTTCTTCCAATGCATCTGCAAGTTCTTGAAGTATACCTGGAGCCTGTAGATGTTTGTAAATTATTCGTTATTAAAAATAATAGAAAGGTAAATTCACATGTCTAAATGGCAAGTGGCCCTTAATTAATTGTGTTGAGTATATATTCGTACATGATTCTACCTTGTCTGTCAGGGTATCGCATCATGAAGGATGATAACTGCATTGCCACTCTACAGACAGCGCATCCTACCATTATCGCGTCAGAAAGGTAACTTTTGCGAACATTGATGCCAGGCCCCCGGGGCAGGATTTGAACCTGGAACCTTTGGCTCCGAAGTCCAACTGTTCTACCACTGCGCTACCACCCGCTCCATTTGATGCTCCAAAAAATATTTCTAGTGGATATATAGAGATTATAGTTCAGTAGATTCAGTATATTGCACGTTTTAGACATAAATATAATGCATACTTAACAATTATTTTCTCAAAATACAACTTGAATAATATTTAAATGTTTACTTTCTTTCCACATTTTCTTTAATCGTTTAGGAATATCCACTACAGACTAGCCAAGTTGATGTATTACACCTTGTTAAGTATAAAAGATGTTTTATCATTATTTAAGAAAGGATAGTTGGATATTTTTTATTAAGTGTTCTCCCAGTGTCCAAAGAACACTTTGCCAAATATTAATGGATTTTCATGAACAAAAATTTATTATTCTTAGAATGACATGATGCTACTAGAATAATATAATTCAAGCATTAAATTTAATATTATAATTTTGAGTGGACTCGTATTAAAATGGGGAATGCTCTCTTATGGTTAGTAAATGGACTAACATGACAAAAGTCAATCACTTGAACCTGACATAATATTGACTCGCTAACTACTGAAATATATACACCAATAAAAGTAGGTCTACTCTTTCTAAAGCCTGAGTGTTTACTGTGCTTGCATGTGAAAAACTCAGGCTTTAGCCGAGCTTTAAGAAAGGAATCGTAGGAGAAGTTTACCGATGTAGAAAGGAGTTGTTGATGGAGCACGTGTCCAGGCAGTAGTACCTTTATACACTGATAAACTTCTCTTACCACTTACCCATCCCCAATAACTTAAATACATAGATCAACAAGAACATAGGAGTGCCTTTATTTATTGTGCTTGGTATACAACTGGCCAAGCAAGTGCTAGTTAGTCGAATATCGTTTTTAGCCCTCTCCCTGCTGGATTAGGCACAGGTACACAGGCATCTCCGGTTGCCTCCAGCAGGCAGAGGGTTAAAAGTACATGCTGTGAATGACTAGACATTTCTGAATGTGTGTACCTTCCATCAGGGCCATGAACTGGGATCTCATCACTTTCATCCTCAGGGAGAAGAGCATGTGCTGGTGTCCTCTTATCCTCTGCCTGAACACTCTGCTGCTGCTGGTGCTGCTGCCGTAAGATGGTCTGGGGATCCATGCCCACCTGACGTACAAGCTTAGCGATGGGTCGAAATATCTGGCCATGTGCATCACAGCTCTGTTCAAATGTAAGGTACAGGTCATATACATCACAGCTGTTCATTAGTAAGGTACAGGTCATATACATCACAGCTCTGTTCATTAGTAAAGTACAGGTCATATGCATCACAGCTCTGTTCATTAGTAAGGTACAGGTCATATACATCACAGCTCTGTTCATTAGAAAAGTACAGGTCATATACATCACAGCTCTGTTCATTAGTAAGGTACAGGTCATATGCATCACAGCTCTGTGCTGTTCAAATATAAGGTCCAGGCTATGTGTATCATAGTCCTGTGATTTGTTGAGATTCTTACAGACAAATACATCAAAGTTTTACCTTGACAAAGCCAGCACATACAGGGAGTCCCTTGTATTGTTGAAACAGATCTCGCACCTATAAATTGAAACCTCAATATTTTCATAACACAACTTAAAACCTCCATAGTTTTTAGCGCTGGTAAAATTTATCAATATCACAATTATCGTCGATGGAAGTACATGTTTACGATTATGGAGAAGAAAAAATGTGTTATCAATAAATATAACATTTTATAGATTTGTGTGACGAAATAAAGCTTTAAATGTACTTGTAACATACTTTTTATGGTCTATGTGGAACCAGGAGATCTTCCGTGAGTGGTAAGACTCAAAGACATTACATGCATGGATTACCGTAGGTAATAGAATTTTGCAATACTTCAAACACATACCTTTTCAAAATATGGATGGTTTAATAATTCCAATAAATTACAAATGGTTTAAATAAAAAATTTCTAAGGAATATGAATGAGGATGGGTAATTAAAGCTGTAAAGCTTACTTTTATACTGCTCCTCCAATTACCAAATAAATTACAAATCAAACGGCAATGCCAAATCTTCCATCAGCAGTAATTAATCTTGCTTAGAAACAATGCTGCCATTACGTGATATGAAACTCCTTACTGTGTCG
>JAUTBT010084526.1:0-10426 GCA_032361225.1 Lepetodrilus schrolli | reverse complement strand
GTAACTACAAACTCCTTACTGTGTCGGTAACTACAAACTCCTTACTGTGTCGGTAACTACAAACTCCTTACTGTGTCGGTAACTACAAACTCCTTACTGTGTCAGTAACTACAATATAACTATCAATATCGCATCAGAAAGGTAACTTCTGTGAACATTGATGCTGGGCCCCCAGGGCTTCGAGGTCCAGCATTCTACCACTGCACTACCACCTCCCAAAAACGGTAGACACATGTCTCAAAATGCCTGCATTCTGATTGATTATTAATTACGTTCTTAAACTATGAGTATGCCAAATTTAAGCTGTATACTATATTCCTAGATTTGTCTCAACTGATAAAAAGAGAAAAAGCTAGCAATATTGTTAAGTGTTCCAATTTACTAATACAGGTATTTGCATATCAGAGACATTACCTTTCCCCGTTTGACGTCACGTAAACTCTCTCCAAACATATCGTCTAGTACATCGCCAGCTGCCACTTTGCCCTAAGAAAGCAGTACAAGTGTCATCACAAACACGTTTCAATAAATTTGCATGCTAATATCTTCATATCACTCACATCTATCCAAACTACCAAATTAACCAGTTTCTTCACATATCAGGTTCTATGAATGGTTCATTAAATGCATAAACTAGTTATTTCATTTTCAATTAGCGGCCATATTTTGCTTATGCTAATTAGCAGGCTTAGGGTACCCCTGGAAAATGACTAACAAGCTTTGTGGCTTTTCTAGTATATACTAGCACTTGTACAATAAGTAATGATTTTATTAAAGTTTTCATTTCCAAAGAGTATGCTTTTAAAAAATTCTGCAAAAATTATATACATGACGGTGGCCATCTTGGATTTCTGGAAATAAAGTTCCATGTAATTTGCATATCAATCTCTTCTAAATAGCAGCCCCTATTTAAAACACAAATTACTTGTTGCTCTCTTTTATTTCTTTTATTTAAATACTAAAATTTCACGAAATGGTGGCCATCTTGAATTTATGAAAGTATAGATCCAATTATTTTGCATTCCATTATCTTCAGCACACACTCCTCTATCCAAAACACTAAATCATTAATTTCTTATATATTATTCTGCTAAAATTCCATTTAAATGCCTAGACTAGTGATCTCATTTTTCATTGGTGGCTATCTTGTTTATGCTATGGACAACATGCTATGGACAACATGCTATGGACAACCTCTTCAGAAAATATCACTAGAATTTGCCACCTCATACCTATTTTCACTCTGGCTCATGGACTGATATATATATATACTGTAGTACTTTTACTCATGCTAGTACTATACTTACATCTTCTGCTGCTACACCCTGACTGTCTACATCAACAACCAACAAATATCCATCCACCTCTCTGAAACATACAACACACAGTGAGAGACAGTAGAGAAAACACAAATACACACACAAACACGCACACGCACACACACACACACACACACACAACACACACACACACACATGCACACAACACACACACACACAACACATGCACGCACACACACAACACACACACACACAACACACACACACACACATGTACACACACACACACACACAACACACACAACACACACACAACACACACACACATACACACACACACACATGCATGTACACGCACGCACACGCACGCACACACACACAACACACAACACACACAACACACACACACACACACACATGCATGTACACGCACACACACACACACATGCATGTACACGCACACACACACACACACACACACACACATACACATGCACACACACACGTTTAACTAGCACTTTCAAATTGTTCATATTTCATCTAACAACCAGAAAATGACGGACATGCCAGTTATGGCGAGATTACTTCTTCTAGCAAAAACACCTTGTTTTGTTTACTTGATATATGCTGTTTTACTGTAAAGTAGAGAGATTTACTTACTGGAAGTCAATGTATTGTTGTACTACTGGTGCTAGTGTGAGCGACACAGTAAAAGACAGCAGATATTTACTTACTGGAAGTGAATTCCTAGGACGTCACAGGGAACAAATTCATACTCCCGGAACACCTGAGGATTAAATATTTACATTTTGTATTCTTATGAGTAAAGGGATACAATTAAGGTTATTGAAAACCAATCAATCAATAATGCCACCAAACTGTAACTGTATACCTATAGCATTGCCTGAAATTAAGAACATTTTACTTTTATATGTGCAATTGAAGAAAATAACAGTTCTTTTATGTGTTCTTTGTGTATCTGAAAATTCACTAACACTTATTCCTAAACTTAGTTGTATTTTCCATGTTGTATATAGGAAGATTGTACTAATAATTTGCTGGCATTTCCTATATTGTGTCTAGGAAGGTTGTGTTCTGATAACTTACTTGTACGTTCCATGTTGTGTCGAGGAAGCTTACATTCAAATAATGTAGTGGTATTTTACATGTTGTATCTAGGAAGCATGTGTTCTACTTATATTTTCTATGTTGTGTCTAGGAAGCTTACATTCTAATAACTTACCGGTATTTCCCATGTTATGTCTAGGAAGCTTGCATTCTGAAATGGGAACATATTCATCGAGTTTGAGCTTCACCTGATTTCACCAATAAGAATCTTGACTAGTATTTGAACTGCATATTCCCATATGCAAATTAGTTGGGTTTTTTGTGTGTTTTTTTAATTGGGGTTTTAAGTTCCTTTCAAGATTCTTTCACATATATCACGACTTGTCAGTTTAGGGCAGGAGGAAACCTACAATATCCGTAGCGTTGAATGTTGCAGTAAACCTGATGCCGGGCTCCCAGGGTGGGATTTGATCCTGGAACCTTTGGCTCCAAAGTCCTACATACTATAAGTGAAAGAATCTTGAAAGCGACTCTAAACCCCAATTTAAAAGATAAAAATAGAAAGAAATTGTACCAATAAGCAAATAAGCAATAAAATTTGTTTTGACTGTGTATTTGTTCATGTTCAGTGATGATACGACTTCTTCCTTTACCATTTATTATAAAATAATTTTAAAAATCGACTATCTGTTGGCTATTGACTATCTGTTGGCTAACTTTTGATTACAACTAACATTAAAGTACATCACTCTTCATCTCAAGCAATCAGAATCTCTTTCATCTTTCAAATCAAAGCTAAAATTCTATCTCTTCAAACTCTTTCACTGTCTAGACGCCCTTTGAGGATATACTTTGTGATGGATGTTTAGCGCGATATAAATGTACTATTATTATTATTATTGTTATTATCATCTGACCTTAAGCAGCAGCTGAAATGTGATCCCCTTCACCTCCCTCAACAAGGACAGCAGAATCTCTGCAGTACAAAAAAAACACAACATTGACACAATATTGGGGCACACATATATTACAGAAATACAGGTGTTGTTGATTTGGAGTTTACAGCCACTTTCAAGATCCTTTCACTCATATCATGGCTTGCATGCATATGTACTGCTTGTACTAGTCTGGATTTCCACCAATATTTTTATATTGCTAGCTCACTGGAAAAACATGGATAACCCACTCAGCAAACAGGGGAACAATAAGTACCACCTTTTAACATTTTTTGGTACAACACGACCGGGGATTGAACCAACGATCTTCCACTCCAGTGAAATCCTGTCTGGTGAAAATATAATATTGAGCTGTCTTTGTATCTGGGAGAAATCAGCGATGGTCTCTTGTTTGTCTTTAATGCCGCTATTTTGTAAGCACCCTGCTATGTAATTTGGTCAATAACTCCAAAAAACACAAATCAATAAACACTAGTCAGCATTAATATTCACATTGAGAGCCGACTGTCTGTCTGTTGCACCATTATGATATAGCTTTCTATGTTGCCATTTTGTGTGTGCATTATTTGTTGTACATTTTAGAGATCTCCATTGTGAACACGCACGCACGCACACACGCACGCCCACACACGCACGCACGCACGCACACACGCACACACACACATATATATATACATCATACTAGCAATAAATTGTACAGTTTATAAGCCAAATCTTTAGGCTGCTGTGCATTTGCAATGTGACATCATAGCAATACTACGACATCACAATTGTAGCGATGACATCAAAATGGTTGAACAATCAAATTCTTGGGTCAAGTGACATCTACAGCATGGTAGAACAATCAAATAAACAATCAAATATACCAAGAATTGTGTCAAACGATATCTACTGTTGTAGATATCACTTGTTATTTGAAAGCGATATCTACTGCGAAAAGACAGTATTGGGTGATTGGGTCAACGAGTCTCGACCTGGGCAGAGTGGGTCCTCGTCCTACAATACTCTGTACTCTGTACAACTAGTATATTATTCACGCGTTTCTTAAATTCACGATCAAATACAGATAGTGAATTTCATGAAAATTTCAGACATTGTGTAAGTGTGGTAGTATATTCTAATATCTTAGTGTGGTAGTATATTCTAGTATCTAAGTAGTATATTCTAGTATCTAAGTAGTATATTCTAGTATCTAAGTGTGGTAGTATATTCTAGTATCTAAGTGTGGTAGTATATTCTAGTAGCTAGGCATGGTAGTATATTCTAGTATCTAAGTGTAGTAGCATATTCTAGTAGCTAAGTGTGGTAGTATATTCTAGTATCTAAGTGTGGTAGTATATTCTAGTAGCTAAGTGTGGTAGTATATTCTAGTATCTAAGTGTGGTAGTATATTCTAGTATCTAACTCACCAGAGAGGATATCATTTCCTAGGATGGATCGGTGTGGATCATACCACATCTGCAACAAGTAGTACAAGAGGAAGTATAATAGATAGTACAACATATGTTAACCTTTACTATGTGTAGCAGTTGTCTATATAGTGCATGACAATTCCCCCCACTCAAAACATTTCAAAGTGATATCTTACTTCTTATCTGACTTAAGAATGATATTTGTGTTTTGATATTGGGTGATAAATAGAATCCCACCCTCATGTGTTGTGATATCGGGTGATAAATAGAATCTCACCCTCGTGTGTTGTGATATCGGGTGATAAATAGAATCTCACCCTCGTCTGTTTTGATATTGGGTGATAAATAGAATCCCACCCTCATGTGTTGTGATATCGGGTGATAAATAGAATCTCACCCTTGTGTGTTTTGATATTGGGTGATAAATAGAATCTCACCCTCGTGTGTTTTGATATTGGTTGATAAATAGAATCTCACCCTCGTGTGTTTTGATATTGGGTGATAAATATAATCTCACCCTCGTGTTTTGATATTGGGTGATAAATATAATCTCACCCTCGTGTGTTTTGATATCTCTATTGTCCTACTCATTGATATAAATAATGTAAATATACTCGGCAAAGCCTCATATTTATGTTACTTTTATCTTGTAGGATAACAACGATATCAAAACACACGAGGGTGAGATTCTCTATTATATGTATCAGTTGTCTATAGTATAAGCTAAATTTCTGATGAAAGTATCTCTAATTATGTTTCTCCTATCATAGATTGCAGTTGTTCATCACAAAAAAGTTTGTTTTATGATGAAGTTACCTGTAGCAGTTGTCTATAGTGCAAGTTGATTACCTGTAGCAGTTGTCGGTCATGCTGAATGTGTAGAAGAATACTGTCAATATTTTTCTTTACCAGAGTAGTCCTGATAAATAGTCGCCCCTTTCCTTCCACTGATTTGATCTGAAACAGCAAAAAACTGGCAAATATTAGTAGAAATAATTGTAAACCTGGCAAATATTAGTAGAAATAATTGTAACAGCAAAAACCTGGCAAATATTAGTAGAAATAATCGAAAACCTGGCAAATATTAGTAGAAATAATCAAAAGCCTGGCAAATATTAGTAGAAATAATCGAAAACCGGGCAAATATTAATAGGAATAATTGAAAACTGGGCAAATATTAGTAGGAATAATCGAAAACCGGGCAAATATTAGTAAGAATAATAAAAAACCGGGCAAATATTATTAGGAATAATTGAAAACCTGGCAAATATTAGTAGAAATAATCAAAATCTTGGCAAATATTAGTAGAAATAATAAATAACCTGGCAAATATTAGTAGAGTGAGCGAGTGAATTATTATTTTAGGTCACAGCAGGAATCTTTTACCCATACGCGACGAGGAATGCAATTTTTACATCTTGGTACATTCAACATCATTTGTCCAGACATAGATGCTCAGACGACACACCAGATAAAAATAGCAAAAGTAGTACCACCATATACAGCCGAAAAGTATATTACACTAGTTAGATAACTCTGAACAGTTATGTCATGGGTGCTATCTCACCGGTAGTGTAATAATAATATTTATTATATCGGCAGCAGATAATGGATGTTTACGGCATAGCAAGGACATAATGACTCCGTGAATCTGCCCTACAAAATGGCCACCCCTACAGTTGCAACAATTGTTAAATCACTTTCACATTACACAAGTGTGCACAAAAGTAGGGAACATTGGTCGATTCGGTCTGAAATTTCTGAACATATTTAATGCACATCAATTAAGTGCGGCCAGTGTATTGTTGACATTAATGTCATGCATGCGTTAATTTAGTGATTTACAGTAGTAAGTAGTGACACAAAGTTTCTTAATGCGGTTTGTTATAAAAATGAAACACTTGCCTTGTTACAGTTCTTGACATACTCAATAACCTGCTCCAAGACAGGATTGGAACTGAAACATACAACATGAGCAATACACCATTATTTTGTTTTGATTGTATTTTTGTTTGTATTGGGGTTTAGAGCCGCTTTCAAGATTCTTTCACTTATATCACGGCTTGTCAGTTTATGGCAGGAGGAAACCCTCAACAACCGTAGCGCTGAATGTTGCAGTAAACCTGCGAACATTGGCTGGTACTGACAAGACTAAGGATGATAACTGCATTGCCACTCTACAGACATTGCATACTATCAATATCGCGTCAGAAAGGTAACTTTCGCGAACATTGATGCCGGGCCCCCGGGTGGGATTTGAACCTGGAACCTTAGGCTCCGAAGTCCAACTGTTCTACCACTGTGCTACCACCTGCCGACTAATGTAAGTAGGACAACTGCGAGACATAGTACCATGGTACTGACGAAGCAAGCATGATAACTGCACCTTGACAGTACAGACAGACAGTGCATTGTATCATGATTGTGTCGGTGTTAACTTCTGTAAACAATGATGACAAGTTCCTGGGCAGGTTAAAACTTGATTGCTTTGGCTCTGAAGTCTGACAATTCATCACTACACCTTCTGCTCCTAGAGTTGAGCATATGTCAAGAAGGGAAAGCATTGCAGTCACCCATGGGGTTTCAGCCACTTCTTGTAATTTACTTTCACCATGGGGCGAGTGAAATATTGTTTTACGTCACAGCAGGTTTCCCCATGGGGTGAGTAAATTATTGTTTTACGTCACAGTGGGAATCTTTCACACATATGTGACAAACTTTCCTCATGGAGTGATAAAGGGAACGCATCGCACTTACCAGTATGCTTGTCCCATTTCATGCAACATGGGGAAATGCATGTGACACAGGAAAGCGCTACAGGAAAGCACTGCACATACCCCTGAGTTTTGAAATGATTATCTTCCCCCATGGTGTTGAGCAGGTAACAAGGCACAGTGACACACTCACCCGTGGGTTTGAGCCACTTCTTGGCGTGCAGGAAGCTCTCCAGCATGCGCTCGTTGAACAGCATGTAGCCCATGGGCTCAGAGATGATGAGGTCGACGGGCTCGGGCACCTCCACCTCCTCCACCTTGCCCGGAATTACCACGATGCGGTCACTCAGGTTGTTCGTCTCCACCAGCATCTGCAAAGTACATTGTCTGCTAGTCAGATAGATGCCTCGAGCAAGTTCACTTCACACACATTTTTCCATCAGGTCTCTGTTCCACCGTAATTGAAGAGTTATAAAACTCCACAGTAACATTTACAGTTACAGTTAGCTGCGACTCGCATAGTGCTACAATCATCTAGTGGAATAGGACAATGGTCAATAAGTACAACAAACTGTAGAGCACTGTGGCTCACTTGGCGATTTTACTTGGTACATGATGGCGTACGAATTGGGGTGGAAAGCATTTTAGTTAAATGGTAATTTTCTGGTATTGAGGGGAAATCCAAATATAAATTGTCCATTTTCGATTCTAAAGAGAAAATGAAGATTGACGCGTGACCTATCCAATGTCTGATAACTATCCAGACCTGGATTACAGAAGACTATTGTGGATAAGAGTGAGAGTACACAATTTAAGCAAGCCAATTTTAGTCAGTTTTACCGTAACGAATGTAGCATCACATCGCCAGTCACGGACACTCACCTGGCAGTGTTGAGCCATACTACTGGCCTCTATGGCGTACACTCTCTTGGCCCCTGCTTGGATGGCAAAGAAGGACAGGATTCCTGACCCAGCTCCAACATCTAGTACAACCTAGACCGAAAAACAATACCAGGAGTAAATACAACAGGGATTAGAATGAGGAACACTTTCAGCAGAAGAGCATCTGTAATCATACTGAAAATCTGGAGAGAGAAATTTCGGGACAGAATTCTATTACAGTTTATGCAGCAAATTGTTTTGTTTATTTTTATTATATATATATATCTGTATGCGCTCAAACTCACCTTGTCTTGGAAATCTGAAATGTTGGACAACATTGCTCTCTGGTAGGATGAAGTTCTGATGTAGTCCTGCATCATGTTCTGTTGCTGGGACAGGTACCCGTAAAACTGAAAATAACATAACATACAAGTGTACCCTTGTTTATCTGGACTTCAAAATATCCGGAACCCTCGCTATCTGCATTTTTTATTTTATTACTGGGAACCATTCTTCCCATAAAAAATGTCTCAGATAACCGGAAAATCGGTTTCTGTTTATGGTCAGACATTTCCAGAATTCAAATAAAGGGACAATGTTTTGATTACAACAATTTGTTTATCAACACGTTACAAAAGCTGTCACAAATAATCAGTGTCAGTTAGTTTGGATTAAAAATTGAGTTAACATCAAGGAATAGCAAACACATTCTGACTCTTGTTATGGTAGCCTACACACACATATTTGCTGTACATTATCAACCATTGTGTGTGATAATGGAGAGAATTTCTCTGATGCGCTTCAAAATCGTTTATCGTGATCTCAGAGAATTTCGACAGGCAAGAGTTACCTGGAAATATTGCACAGCAGAGGCTTCATCGGTCCGGTCAGTGAACACAGACTTGGTACCTTTCTTATACTCCTCCAGTTTGTGCAGGCACGCCTTCATTGCTGCAGCACAAGTAGACATTCAACAGTGAAGTCCAACAGTCACATGGTATTTGTTAATAACAGTTACATGTAATTCTACATCAAAACAAGCCATGACATGTGAACAAATTCTTGAAAGCGGCTTTAAACCCCAATTCAAACAAAAACAAAAAACAAACAAAAAACACATCAAAATACAAGTATTGCCATAAATTATTTTAAATTAAAACATCATAATGTTTTCGAAAACTCTTTGCAATGTCACAAAGGTAACTACTCTTTTACAGATTGTGGGTGTGTTGAATTAGTCCTTTGCGTTGCAGCAGAAATATTTCACTCATGTCAAACCTTTCAGAAGAAGTACTACTGGTTTTGCCACTCACTGTGTATGGAAGAGAACTTGAGAAGTTTTGAATCCTGGTCATTTGTGAGTGCGATAGCAGTCTTCCCCAAGCGAGCAAAATCTGTGTCTTTATTGACCGTCACAGCAGATGCCTTCATCTGACCTGTAAACAAGATTCGCTGCTAAATGTAGCTTTGTTGTGGATGAGCTATTGTCATGAATGCAAGTTGTAATTATTGCTATGCTATGGCAAAACAAGTAAAGATCATGATTTGGTTCATTGTTCAACAGCTGCAACTTTAAGTTAAGTTAAGTTACATGATTTATACAGCGCCATTATCCAGGAAATGTCTGATCAAAGGCGCTTAGTCATAAGCTCGCTTATAGAGAACTGTTTTTAGGTGGATCTTGAAAGTTGGCAAGTTGAGATGTCCCAAATATTATTGAAATTTATTGGAAACTGAGCATATTTATACATTTGGGTCACCAGCTGATTGCTTATTCAGATTTGATTACTCAAATTGTTCAGCATTTGGTAATTTCAGATTTCTTGCCATGCAAGGTCATGTGCTTAAGCAATCAGCGTCTAGCCTGGGCCAATTAGCCCTGGTCAAGATTTGGCGTACATTTTTCAACGTATTTGGTGATAGCTTATATAGACAGCTTATATAGACAGATGTTTGTATTATTAATGCTCCAAGTGCTTCAGGCATATGAGGTTGCCATTTATGTCCTTTCTGTTGAGTGCTGCAGGCATATGAGGTTGCCCAAATCATGTGCAGAAAAGAACTCATTGAATATTCGCTCAAAATAATAGATAATGGACACGGATGGCAATAAA
>JAUTBT010084525.1:0-12246 GCA_032361225.1 Lepetodrilus schrolli | reverse complement strand
TCTGCGTCTACCTCCACCAAGAAGGTCTTCAGTATGGTATCTGTAGACAAGTTCCATGTCGAGTTCCTCTACACAGACATTCCAGAGCTGATCCGGAAGTATGGCGGCGACAAGGTTTACTTCGGGTCTGTACTAGGCAAAGGAGTGAGCAAGTCGGGCGGCATACCAAAGAATCCAAACTGTAGCGTCTGTAATCTGGAGTCAATTTAATAGTATTTAAATGTATTCCCACTGCTTATAGTGTCACAACCGGTGCATATATTTACTGTTACAATAAACATTTTGCAATATTTACTTAGTTAATTACATATAGCACGAACTTGTGTGTCGTGCATATATCAGTATGTCGTAAGTTGATGCCATTTAGTTAGTGTATATAGTTTAATTTGTATTGGATATGCATCAGTATACTAGCATATATCTTGTGTATGTTAGGTTGGTTTATATGGCAAATGGCATATTCATATGTTTACATATGGTATAAGTACTGATGTAATTGTCATGTACATTTCATATGTAGGTCAGTGTTACAGGGTACTACTGAGTATTGTTTTAGTGTGTTGTATTGTATGTGTAGTGTGAAATATTGAGTGCACTGTGCATTATATATTCTAGGGATACCCATTATTTCCGGTTGGACGTTTTGTGAAACCCCAGTGCCACACGCGGGGTAGGCATATATACGTATAATATTAATTAAATATGTCAGACTATAATTACTTTGTACAGTTTGTCTGTTAAATTATTCTGTGACTGGCATTTCGTCACATTGGTATATGTTATACGTTTTATACGATGGATTTTTATGCTTAGTAATAATAATAATAATAATAATAATAATAATAATGCGTAATGCGTTCCTTAGTATTAAGTCTCTCCTGTACAGCATATTTGTGTATACGCTTAATAAGTTTATATCGCTGTCGTTGTACATTCTTTGAATGTATTTGTATATGTGTTTTATGCATACATTATAGTACATACCTACCCATTGTTTCAGGGTTTATTATTATTCACGCAATAAACAACATCACCCCCAGCAGCCTGATTTGTGTTATAATCGGACCCTGCTACATCTATGACAATAAATACTTGACGTGTAGATCAGTATAATAAAATATAGGTTTACAGTTAATTCATGAAAAAGGACAAATGAACAGACATATTTTAATATAATAATTTAATAAACTACATGAAAATACATGTGACGAACATTTGAACATGATATGTTTCTGCCATCATTTCTCAATTTCCGTCTCAAACTGCAGCTATGACAATCCACGCAAACAACATCATGTTGTCATCTTTTCTCGACCTGAAACATCAAGCACATTATTCACAATGTTGTTTAACATGAAACATAAAATATGTATTATGTTTTAGACCAGCATGGTATATTTTGCTTAATAGGTCATATGCATATATACATGAATTGTAATAAATCATCACTACGTCTACTACTTCGCAAAACGATTGTATATGCATTAGTTATCTCTTTGTGAAACTGGAAGCCAGATGCAAGGTATATATTTTATAAACATTCCCGACATCTCGCACCATTCGAAAAAAACTCGCCATTTCCCGTATATTACATCAAGAGTACATGCGTCGGTTACGGAAACGGGCGAGAGGTCTCGAATGCCAAATATATTAATAATATTAACTATTAAAAAAGGAAAGCACGCTGTATATACTTCCAGTGTCATATATAGAATGCTTATTATTATAGTATATATGCTAAAGCTGAAATCTTAATTGTGAACAAAATCGTACTCAAAAAGGTTTCGTAGTCCGGGGCCTGATTGTGTATATATACTCACCACAATAATTACAGCATGGCGGCGGACCACAACACATAAGGCAAGGTGTGGGTTCTGTTGACGAATGAAATAGAAGGTTTATTTTGAACAGCGTTTTGACAAGATTCTACCGACAATAAGGCGATTTCACAAACTTATACTATTCATAAACTGTAACTAATGACGGATAGCTATACTGGGATATCTCTATGCACAAAGCGTCTTGTACTATTACGGTGTATGTATTGCTAATAATTGCCTATGTCCATATGAATGCATTGAACAGTTTGGATTCAAATACTTCGGATATAAGAAGGGCATGGAGACATCTAACCCACCTCTGCATTGGCAACTGTTACAACCGTTTATTTTCTTGAACCCCATTGGACATAACACGTCTCGAGAACACTTGATATGGTAACAACCTGTAGACATATTCAAACATTACATGTAAACCAAGAATACTTTCATGCGTTTCATGTTTAGTATTATGCATCCAGAGAATGGTAAAATACAGCGAATGTTTTTTTTTTAAATGGCTTTTTAACCAGTGAATACGGTATATGAAATACGAGTACATTACGTACTACGATCATCCCTTGGTCTGCCAATGCCAGACGGTGCTCGCAGGTTTACTTTCATAACAATCCCTACGCATATTACGGGTTTCATCCTACCCCAAACTGGCAAGCCGTGATATAAGTGAAAGAATCTTGAAAGCGGCTCTAAACCCCAATTCAAAATAATAACGTAAAAAATACGGTCATCGTGTTCGCATGAACAATCATTGGCATTTAAATAATGCCGATTATTTTGGCATTTTGACCTTGTGACTAATAATAGCACCACATCATATTTCTTTACGGGAATAATTTAACTGTTGTCGACTAAAGCTCTCATGGATTGTAGCGTACAAATCACTGAACATTCCTGAACGAGAGAGGATGTAACACATACTTACACTGACATGTGCGACATCCATTGATTATTTGGAAGCCATTTGGACAGCTTTTCTTACAGAAATATGGTGAACAGGAGTTACAGATGCACGTCCTGCAACCATCGATTACTTTGTATCCGTGAGAACAGTGCCTAGGACATGGCCTAGGGTGGCAGATCGGTTCTGTAAAAAAAAAAACACAGAAAGACATCTTAAGGCATACACTCACGGTTTGTTGACATATTTCACGGTCAAACGTATTTTACCTGAAAGTATCTGCATTTGATTTGTCTACACGAGTATATTGGGCAAACAGCTATATTTTCCGTATTCGGATGTGTATAACCAAACATAGATGTGTAGAACCAAACATAGGTTTGTAGAACCAAACATAGATTTGTAGAACCAAACATAGATTTGTAGGCCTACTCACGATTGCACGCACAGGTACGGCAGCCATTAACGATCTTGTACCCATGCTGGCAATTCCTTGGAGGATGACAGTGTCTAGTCGAACAACGGACACCTGTACAAGTTAATAAGATAAAGAATGGGGGGTGATAATATACATGATCAGCGGTGAATCCCGTTTTATTAAATATTAACCATATCTTAATAAGTCATGTAAGTAGTAGCTCGAGTAGTAGTAGCTATAGTAGTAGTAGTATTGGTAGCTATAGTAGTAGTAGTAGTAGTAGTAGTAGTAGTAGTAGTAGTAGTAGTAGTAGTCGTAGTAGTAGTAGTGATGATTATAGTAATAATGATGATGATACAACTATAAATCACTAGCAAAATAAATACATTCACATTTTTAACGCACTTACACCTCCATCATAATTCATGGGATTCTATTTGTTTTGAAGTAATCAATGATTAATTCCATCTCATAAAATTGTGAATGCGTTTCTTTATTTTTCTTTTCCTCTTTTTTTTCGGTTTTGAGGAAAATAAATACTATTGATAGTAGTAGTAAGAAGAAGGTGGAGAAGTTGTTGTTGTTGTTGTTTGTTGTTGTTGTTGTTGTTGTTGTTGTTATTAATGTTGTTATTGTTTAAGTTGGTATCATTGGTACTCACGTCGTTTACACTGGCATGTCCGACATCCATTGACGTACTTGTAACCGTAGGGACACGGTTTGGGACACTCTATCTTCGAGCACGTAGAACCTGTACCGGTATAAACATTTAGAATCTTTAGGTTGTTTGGTGATTAGTGTTGGGTTTAGAGCCGCTTTCAATACCATTTCACTTATATCACGGCTGGCATGTCTTGTATGCAACCATGCTGAAGGTAATCGTCGGAGAGGCCCTAAATAGTAGTTCTTGTGTCTAATCCAGCATGGAGAGGGTTACACTATAATTCTGTTCATTTAGATGGACACCGATTTCGGATACAGAGTATAGTGACCTAGTCAAAATCTCCCAAGTTCATAGAGGCATGTGGGTAATATGCTAATGATTTCGTGACGTAGAAACCCAAACAGCAACAATGAAATGAATATAGTGGAAATGTTTAAAACACTGTTAAATCGTCAATGCACACATTGGTGATGCTACATGACCTCAATCTACTGGGGTTTTGGTCCGTTTTCACGAAAACATAAAGCAAATTCTGCTCTGACACCCGTGTAATTTATGAATTTTAAACAAAAACACGGGTTCTATTTAAATGAATACGACTATATGCATGATGTCCACCGACTGTGGGTGCTGGCTCACGGAATATCCTGACGCAGTAGTAGTAGTAGTAGTAGTAGTAGTAGTAGTAGTAGTAGTAGTAGTAGTAGTAGTAGTAGTAGTAGTACAGTACTCACATGTTTTGCACACACAAGCAGGGCATTTACTGTAATCACGGCCACAGCGACAGAATTTACGGCAAGCTAACCAACAGGGCCTTGGTACCAGTGAGGTGGCTGCTGTAGATGCAAAGTATATAAATATATATATATACACACACACACACACACACACACACACACACAACCTCGGGGTTTATTTGACGAGAAATAAATAAATCCGGCGCGGATCTGACATTTAATAATATTCACACCAAATTCATAAATTTCCTCACAAGTAATAAGTAATAAAGGAATACACTCACGGTTTTATTTACATAGTTCATGGTCAAACGTATTTTTACATGATAACCAGCTACATTTTCCGCATATCCCACTGGTTCTCAATATTTTCATATTTTATTATTTTTTAATATGTATAGTTACGTAGCGTTATTGCTACCAGTAATCGTGAAATGTTATTTTGACCGTGTTCAATGGTTAGAGTTATCCCCCTTAGTATATTAGACTATAGACAATTGAGATATTATAGTACATTACCAACTGATTATTCGGGTTTTACCGGAAATGTAAACTGCAATGGACGGTCTCTTTGTCTTTAGATCACATCATATAATTATAAATTAAAGCATACCTGCTGAGCCTTTAGAAGCTGAAACGGTGATCGCAACGGCGAATATCACACCGAACAATATTACTTTAGGATCCATAGTAATGTGTGTACGCTAACCTGATTCCATATATTATATAGCATGCGTTTCGGGATGAAATCTATTGGGCAACTCTCAGCCAATGGAAACAAAGCCTGAGCTCACAGTTGATATGCGAACTCTCCATTTGCCGGGAGCTATTAACTGACCACATTAGCTTGAGACGAAGCACATAAAATACTGACATACGCGCATAATTATCATGACAGACCATGACCCAATGTCACAAGCATCCTTTTCCCAACATCTGGTAACAGTGTTTTTGCCAAGACAACAGAATACGTCAGATGGTTTCTTTTGCTTAAATTGTAACTCTAGAGATCCTTATTGGATTTATTAAAATCATTACCCCATAGGACCCCTCTCGCAGCCTCCACTGGATAGATGTTTAGTAACATTAAAAAACATATTGAATAATTGGGGTCATACAAGGTTGTACACTTGCTCCTTTCCTATGTACAGTGGTTATTAACGAATGATATACATTGAAGACTAAACGGACATAATTCTCATTTAGTAATCATTGCTAATAACAATACCAGGGTTAATTAGTCACCAAATTACCGGATACCTTTTACAGTGTGATATATGTAATATGCATTCGTTGTAATAATCGAAGCATAGAATATGGGGACTTTATATCGATTTTTACGATCTGCTGTAAATGCTAGGTAATGGTTATAGACTACACCATTGGCATTGCTATGGTTTGGAATTAATGTTGTTCAAGTTAGAATAATAGGTGACTAAGGTCTGTCTACATTGCGATTAGACGCAGAAGTTACGACGTTGGACATTGGTAGCACACTGAATATCTGTCGATTGCGGGGGCTCGACATCGTTTGCGACTGGTGTGGAAAGTTGGTAGCGGGAAATAGGGAAAAGAGATAAAGGTATTTATATACAGGCTCAATATACAATGTCGGCTTGACAAGTAACCGTGATGCATATGAGTCGTGATTTGATGTCTTCGTATAACACACGGTTGCTCCTGGTTCTGATCCTACTTATCCACTTCTAGTTACATTTAGAACAGAGATGTTTTGGCGATGCAGTGTCTTATGATTTTTACAGCATCTTATGATATTTATAAAAATAAAAATAAATCACTAGTGTTTAGTAATATCAATATGTAGAAAAATAAAACTTCATAAAAAATATATGTAATATTGCATGCAAAGATTACCTTGCCACTTTAAGATGAAATCTCTTTCTTCTTTATATACATGATTAATAGTATACAGGTTGAACGTATGCTGCCTTGTATTAATTAGGTTCTTCCATACAGTCGCCTCTCCCCAAGGAAAGCGCCGCGGGTCTCCATAATTCACCATATACTAGTGACGTAAAGCACGAATCCGTTGGCAAGGTTGTATACAGCCGTAACTGTTACGAGTCTTAACTTCTTTGTTTTTAAATTGGGCAAAGCAACTTTAATCTGAATCCGGCTTCGTTGATGGATGATGTATTCCTAACAACCATTGGCATAACATTACATGTTATTACATCTGGTGATATAGCGCATCGACCATACGGATACAGTTTAATATCTTGTTCTTAAAAACGATACTGTATATAGACTGACTTCTGTCTATTACTTATTTAGGCTACTTCAAGTTAGTTTTTGTTATAATGGCAATATTGCATCCAAATAGCTCTGATTTTCCATATATAGACTTGATTTACCTTCATGTATATGAATATGAAACCTCTTTCTCACTCCCCCCCCTCTCTCTCTCTCTCTCTCTCTCTCTCTCTCTCTCTCTCTCTCTCTCTACCTCTCTACCTCTACCTCTACCTCTTCCTCGGACAAATGTTTTTTTTAAACCGTAGACCAGGCATCATCATTCATACACTAATTCGGTGTATTTGCCAATGTATTTTTAAATACGTTGTTTATTCTATATGAACTGTCACTGCACCAGATGTTTAATAATGATATTGGTCATAGCACACGATAGTTGACCCTGTTCGTGACTTGCGTAAGATAATATTCATTATTGATTTCCATGTTCGTGCATACTATCTGTTCACTTCACACGCCTTCTGTATTGATATTAGTATGTCTTGAATACAGAATAAAAACATTTAAAAAAATTGTTTTGAGTTTTAATAATTTTAGCAAAATATATGTATTTCTTTCTGAGCTAAATAGACGAATCTGTATGATTTTTCGATAGATGTTGAGATACAATAGACTGAGTCACTCTCGATATACGTCGAGATTCTACGGACGGGCATGACTCGCAGTGTTGAGGTGCATACTCCTCGAGCATGCTTCGTGCTCTCTATACCAGAAGCCTGACAGTCCCATGTCGTTAGTATTGGAAGGGACTCATCCGCATGCATAAATACAATGTACTTCGTGCTTTCTACAAAGTCTGAGATTTTGAAACACACTTACGACCTACAGTATATGTCTAGACTACACATGAAACCGAGAATTAATAACAGCAAGAAAGTTAGGTGTCCTGTTAGGTGTCCGGGCCAGGACACCTTACGTGGATGCTCAAGAATAAACCAGGACACTCGAGGTGAAGGTGTCCTGCCAGGATCCTGTCTGATCCTGTTAGGAACCTGGAAAAGGATACCTAACTATTTTTTCTGTGAATAAACAGATGCGAGCAGGACAATGAGAGACCAAAGAACAAACCTTGACGCAGTTTCCTGAAATCGTGTTCATGATGGAAATGCTGCTTCAACAACGGAATACATACTAGTACATGCATGTGTCTCTATGACACAGAAGGTGAATGCCACTGGAATATACGGAAGTCAATCTTACGGTGATGTTTGGCAGTCAATAAGAAGCAGCTGTTAGCTGTGTGAAGCTGTGGTAGCTTGACATGGTCGATGTACACATGTCGTGGAAATCATTTCTGATGAATACACTGAGATGTCGTGCGTGAGAATTCATTTACGCAGAAAATATAATCATGTATCGCAGGTAATAAAACATTGATAAGAAACGGTTTAATCCACACTGAATTTCAGTAAATGTAATGGCATTTGACCGATTTGTCTCGCGTAAGTTATCGAGATTTAATCCAGATAGATTGTTTGAGGTGAAGATTATTTATATGTGGTAGCGTCAGATTTATAGGTGTATATAGGTGTATATATGGTTTTACTTCTTTTAGCAGGTACGTGATTTGTCACGTATAAGAGTGCTTTGGGTTTTGTATCGTATTATATCATTAAGGTTTGATACAACTTAGATGTATCAATTACATGTATCTATAATAGTATCTTCAATGTCTATTAGCTTGCAACTCATCATTAGGCCTAATACATGACCCAAGCTTTTAGTCACAGCATCTCATTCAATTCTTTGTATTGCAGCTTGCTAATTATATAATCACTTTAAGGTCTACATACATCAGGTATTACTTGAGTTAGTTTAGTCAGTATCTCAGCATAGTTCGAAGGAACAACATCATTTTGATATTTACAGAAGTCTGTTACAGTTTGCAGTTCTTTGGGTAAAGGTTTTGCAGTATAAAGATCCTTAATCAGCCAGTTATACAGCCACTGTCAATTTATTCGGGCTGCAGGTATCACAAATCTGGCCTACCGTATATAAACATAAGGTTTATGTCATAAAGTCCACCGTCCATCACACAAGCCGTAGCCGTTTGTCGTCATTATACCAGAGACCATAAAACCCATATGGTAAAATAATTAAATGTTTAATTAAATGGGTGAAAGATTTCCGCAGCGACGTTAAACGCCATAATCAATCACTTACTAGAGACCATAAACACCAGTGCTACAACATATACATGTTCAAGCTCTTTGCAATTAATTACATGTTTTTTGTGTAATTGTTAGATTCTTTGCCAATGAAGTAATAAAAGTGTAGACCAATATCTGTCACTTGCACACCTGGCCCCGAGATCCCGAGATTACGAAACGTTTTTAGTAAGAATTCATGCTCAACAAAGTTTTGTTATCAAATCACTAAATAAAATTGGACCTTGAGCATGAAATCGTACTAAACCAGATTCATAATACTGTCTTCATATTGGAGTCTGGTTACGCAAACTAGAACTCTCTATTACAAATTCGAACCTAAACTAAAGCATCCGGAAAGTTGATTTGATTGTCACATGGATACAGATTTCTTACCACCACAGTATGTGTTCTAGATTTCCCGGACAATCGCTCCAGTCGGTCATGAGTCTTGACTCCATGAATACCTGCTCCCCTCTCACAGAAAATAGACTCTCCCTTGTATTCCGTACCATGTGACCTTTCGCTTCCGGTTCCGCTGGAGCGCGTTCGTCCTATTGAGTTCCTCCTCCCTGTTCCTCGCTTTGAACGAATAATCGTCCCCTTTCGAGTAAGCATCGACATTTTTGTGGAGCATATCCGACTCTTATCCACAAACGTTGTCCACGATTAGTATTCTGAATTGCAAAAGAAAATACTACCGTTCTTTAAAGTTAATGGCAGTCAAATACAAGTACGTTAAAAAACCACACACACTAATTCTACCTAAGAATACAGAGAAAACGATTTTGAATAATATGGTATAAATCTGTAGGCTCCAAAACCGGGTTCGCCGAAATTAGGGTATTTCTGCCGGACCATAAAATAGTATGATATCGCATACATTCCAGTTGTGTAATTGTGTAATTGTATGTTTTTATAATGTGATAGAGTGAAGACGTATATCGTTGCAACATCATTTTATTCACTAATTGTTAGATGTACAAATTGTTTAGGGCACATGCATGTCATACAATTATTATATGATTGTACTATACTGCACAAAACTCTTCGGTGACACTGGTAACGTTTCATCATGAAACACATTCTTGGACAAAGAGCATGAAATTCAGCATGCGTCCCATTCATGTCGAGTGTTTCGAGTGGTAATAATTTAGTTTGTTAACAGCAATACGCCGAAGTTGGTTCCATTGTTCCATGGAGTAGACACTGCTACAGTGCCGGTAATACTATTTATCAATTTACAAACATTAGAGGAGGTAGCAAATCCAATTGCATTCTTAGCAAGCTTTCAGTACGTGTGAAGACGATACAGAGTTGCTCTAGGAATTCAGACATTGGGGTCAATACTTGGTGTGCTTGATGAGGGGTCATAGCCTGATATGATTAATGTAATGCTTGGGAAATAACCCGTGAATGATAAAGGCTTTCTTCTACTTTGTGTACTGGTGGTATTGGTTAGCGACTGGTGGTTGAATCAACAATATAGTATCTGCGGAAAGATTCTAAACAAGGAAACTTTTCAACTGTTACAGATATATGTAAAGAGACTCGAACAGAATCTTTAATTTGTAGAAAATACAAAGAAGTGATCATAATGATATCACACCATGAACAGTAATGTAACGCTCTCCAAAATCACATGATATCAATACAATATGTTCTAGGTACCAGTTTGTCTTTATTCACCCCGGATGTTATTGTCCGGATGGAAAAACGTGTTGTAGAGCATTTTAGCATGTGACGTCAATTTCGCGGCGCTGAAATTCAACGCATTTCATCTCACTGATCGAGAGTATATTAAATAAGTAATTTGATGGATTTGTTGAGCCTTTGATGCGCAAAATCGTTGGTTCAGGTCAATATATCCTTATATGTTACATAGAAGAGATACTAATAACTGGTATACATAAAGTCACATTAACCCTCTCCATGCTGAAGGCAACGAGAGATGCCTTAAAGGAGCAGTGCCTGTGCCTAATCCAGCAGGGAGAGGGTTAATCACCGGATGTTTTTACGAAAAATGCCATTGATCGTTCCTATGTATGACATTTCAAAATTTCAGTCAAGTTCTATAATTTAAATACTTTGATATACTATTTAAAGGTAATATACTAATTTCGTCACGTGCACTAACTGGTAGTAAGACGTGTACACTGTACGTATACGTTAGCCCTCCCCATTCTGAAGGCAACCGGAGATGCCCTAAAGAGCAGTGACTGTGCCTAATCCAGCAGGGAGAGGGTTAATAACATAAGAATATCGAGATATAATTCGTTGGTATTATACGCGCATAAGACGAAGAATCGATTCTTCAACCAATTATCATTCGGACTGTCCTGCACGAAAACGTTCTAACTTTAAGGTAACCTCAACGCCAACTTTAAAAGCCATGAACTACACTGATTATTCTTTAATGTTGTTTAAAGTGGTGTTCTAATCCGTACAAATAACGTGTATAAAATAACACAATGTATATCTATCACGTTCTTATGCCCCAGTCACAGTGTCACATTTTGGCCGTGCCGGTGTGCCCCATTTCTGACCCCCACGTTATCCGCTAATTTTGAACATGTTAAAATTGAAATTTCCAGTTCACGTTTTGTCACGCATTATATATTTACATCTACAAGGGAAAACCTACTTAAACATGTTACAGGTAACCAATCCGTATATTAACCAGGAGTCACACAATATACTTTGAAAATACAACATAGCAAGTAAGATCGGAAACAAAATGCAACCGAGGATTACCAGTAATCAAAAAGGCATCTTACCTGCTTTAAGGTATTCTACCACTAAGTCCTGTCATCCTCTATTCCTCTGTTGTAATTAAGTAAACTCATACAATTACATATTGGAGACAGCATTGAATGCCTGCGATGACTATTAAAGCTCCAATGGTTATCCTTATTGGAGCATACCTCGCATGCAGCCTTTGACCGTAACGACTCTGGCATGAATGCCTGGCCTTAGAGAATACAACTGAGATCATTGATGGAAGGATTCATAGAAACGTCCGATATTAAATAGCTTAGGCGACAGGCAAATGCCATGTTGTGGTATTCGTAGGGACGGGACTGTGTGGACTGCGTTCATGGCTAACGGGACGCTACACCGAGAGGTATTCAGAGCAAAGACAATCGTGGAGAACCATAGCCAGGATACTATGCTTGGACGGCGGGTGGTAGCACAGTGGTAGAACAGTTGGACTTCGGAGCCAAAGGTTCCAGGTTCAAATCTCGCCCCGGGGGCCCGGCATCAATGTTC
>JAUTBT010084524.1:0-12247 GCA_032361225.1 Lepetodrilus schrolli | reverse complement strand
ACATCCGTAGCGCTGAATGTTGCAGTAAACCTGCGAGCACCGGCTGGTACTGACAAGACCAAGGATGATAACAGCATAACAGACATCGCATCCTATCAATATCGCATCAGAAAGGTAACTTTCGCGAACATTGATGCCTGGCACCCGGGGCGGGATTTGAACTTGGAATCTTTGGCTCCGAAGTCCAACGTTCTACCACTGCGCTACCACCCGCCCCAAAATCAATGTAATCAATGGATGCTGAGACTGTATATTGGAGCCAGCATCTGTCTGATAGCAACGGTTGCCCTTCTAATGAAGTGAAGCGTCCCGATGACCAGACCAGGCAGGATTGTTTATATAATAAAACCACAAGGAAGGTGATGATACAAAACTCATGACGCTGGAAATGTTTGCTATTTGTCGTCAAACTATACAAAGTTGCACAGAGATGTTTTGCATCAAGTTAAACTTTATTAGTGGCCATCACTGTTGGTGTTGGATTCTACCTCAAACAAAGGCAATACCCAATAATATAGTGTATGCGTCTAATATTACGTTAACTACCTTTTTAAATCTTAAATAAAAATAAATAATAAAATAATACAATTTTAAAAAAAACTACGACTTTGGGGATGGATTGCCTCGTATCATTTGTTCCACGCCAAACAACCACCCCACCCCCACCTCCACCCCCACTGTCTGTCAACCCTCAATATCATATTGCTACAGCTTATTTAATCTTCACAATAACTATATTTAGCGATGCTGCTTTGTCCTTAGGCTCACAAGTGCCGACAGATCGTTGATCTCAGTCCGGCAAATGTGACATCACTTTGATTAAATATGTCATTATTTCTCTATTTATCCTCCCATGACGAGCTGGATGCCCATTTCAGATGAGAGACATCATCGACTGCAGCCAATGATTGGGTCACAGTCGCTGTGTATACATCATGGGATGGCAGGTGTAATATTGTAGAGACATCAGAATCAATCAAAGCCGAAACGCGATACCAGATGTGTCTGTTTCTCAGATAGAATGTGTATTGTTTCATGCATGCCCGTATTAGGGGTTATTTTGAATATTACAAAGTCTGCATCTAGCATGAGGGTGCATCTATGTATGTATCATTTTGTCTGCATCCGGTAAGTAGAAGGCGTGTGTGTGTGTGTGTGTGTGTATGTGTGTATGTGTGTGTGCGCGCGCGTGTGTGTGTATGTTGTGTTGGCAACTGATGAGCAGAGGTGCATGAATGTTTAATTTTCCGGAATTCGGTGTATATTATTCATTTTCATAAGAACATGCCACTCAACCTTAGTGAACCTGCTAGAACGAATAACATTATGTATATTTGTTTCTGTCTGTCTTCCTCTAAGAAATAAAAAGGAACTTGAGTATTTTCGTTCGCAACCAAACTGCAGTGTAAACACCAAGAGCGGTTTACGAATGAAATCTGATGATAAGTAGAACTCCTACAACTCCTTATTCAAATGTTCAGAGAATCAACGATATCGGTTATCTTCCTTCGCGGCAAATCTTTGATTACTTCATCGTGACAAGCAATCATGTTTAATATGGATATACGATGCTCCATCTGTACTGCACTGGCAGCTGTGTCTGATGGACATGCACACGGGTAATGCTGACACCGTCGGGCCAGATCCATGCCAATCATATCATTCCGGACAGGATGCAAGCATGATGCAAACAGGATGCAAACAGGATGCAAACAGGCGAGTGTTGCGCCCAGATCCATCTGCAGGGGGATTAAACCAGCCAGTCTTCAGATGTCGTCCAATTGCTTTACGTTCCAGTAATCAAATCAAAGTGTCATTATCCATTAGTAATAAACCCCGATAATCGAGCGATGTAGCTGTTTGATTATACGTACGAAGTTCGCAGCCGCAGCATAGAGTCTGATGACTAGAGGAAGGGAAAGTTGTGATGAACAAGGAGTTGGTTTTGTCATCCTATAATTGGTCCTTGAAGACTGCTCAACGAAGAATCCGCTCTGCTGCCACTGCACGGGGCATGCAGTAGTTGATGTATGTTCTAGGTACTAGACTAAGTATGTAATACCACATGTCCAAAATATAGCATTGAGTGTATCAAACGAAGCCAGCAATGAAGTATTACCTCCAATAAATGTTTTACTTATATTAAAGTTTAATTAAATTTCTTTAAATCTGGTTTTGACCAAGTGGTCGTAAGAGCAGCCTGGAAGTTGAACGATGGATGTTACTTTTTCTTGAGAATTTCCATAAGGCTCTATCTTCTTTAACAACAAAAAAGGATAGCACGAATATACTTTAAGTCGCCATCTGTCTGTCAACATTTAAGTAAGGGTCATGTTCCTTCGGTGAATCTATTGATTGGCAATATCCTAAAGTGTAGACGTAGGAATCTAGTAATTAATTTTCGTCTATGCATATGTGCAATAAAATCGGGAAATGTCGAAAACTCAATACTAAATACGTTCCATTGCTAACATTCATAAATAACCTCCATTTGCTAGTCATAAATCTATAAGAATATGTGAGAGTGGATTGCATTGGGTATTGGCAGCATGGTATAAACGTACAGATGCAGAACATGACGGAATTGAATTTCAGTCTATGGCAATACTGATTATTCTACTGAATATTTAATATCGTATTGTCCTCTAATGTGTTGGTAATACTGGCAGTCAAATAAAACACCCTTCCATCGAAGAACACGTGTTCAAAGGGCTAAAGGAGGGTCTGTCATTCGGATTGACTAGCATGTGGATGCTTGCCTGTGAACATGGGTTAGGTAAACTGCCTCGATAACTGCCCGCACCCTACATTACTGTTGGGTGTTACTCGGGAGGCCATTGAGTTCATAGATTAGCCAGAGTTATTCCAGCGTAAAGCTCATAGAACTTAGGCGTCCACGGACGATTATAGAGATCTTTGTTTTATGTACTGCCCGCAAATACTATTAGCAGATAATGCTTTGCTGATGGAACCGTAATTGTTGACAGTATACCATACACTGTTGACCATACGCTGTTGACCATACGCTGTTGACCATACGCTGTTGACCATACACTGTTGGCCATACAATGTTGGCCATACGCTGTTGACCATACACTGTTGACATACACTGTTGGCCATACACTGTTGACCATACGCTGTTGACATACACTGTTGACCATACACTGTTGGCCATACACTGTTGACATACACTGTTGGCCATACACTGTTGGCCATACACTGTTGACCATACGCTGTTGACCATACACTGTTGACCATACACTGTTGACCATACACTGTTGGCCATACACTGTTGGCCATACACTGTTGGCCATACACTGTTGACCATACACTGTTGACCATACACTGTTGACCATACACTGTTGGCCATACACTGTTGACCATACGCTGTTGACCATACACTGTTGACCATACACTGTTGGCCATACACTGTTGACCATACGCTGTTGACCAATCACTGTTGACCATACACTGTTGGTCATACGCTGTTGACCATACACTGTTGAACATACACTGTTGACATACACTGTTGACCATACACTGTTGACCATACACTGTTGACACTACACTGTTAGGAATACGCTATTACACTACACGAGTGATACTACTCTATTGTTACCATGTACTGTTTACACTACATGTATATAGTGTTTGTCACATACGCATAGATACATCGTCTATTGACACTAAAACAAACCACTGACTATGATGTTGACCATGCACAGCGCTCGGATCCTTAGGGTACTTAATTCCGTTCAGGAATCACTTCATGTGGTACCCCTGGCACACATCTAGAGAGAAGTTTGCGCAAAAAGTTTAGGAGTTATAAACAGAACAATGATAAAATCTATTACATTGGATAGATATTAAAATTCATCGGGAAAATTATTCATTTGGTTGGCTGCTTGCGCAGGTTTAACTAGATGTGTGCCAGGGTTAGCACAGGAAGTGGGTCCTGAATGGATTTAGGTATCGCTGGGGTGCGAGGATGAAGTGTGGGCAATATGGAACATAAATATGTAAACGGGTAGAGTATTTTATTCAACATTCTACAAATCAAATCCATACATTAGTTATGTGAATATATGGATATTTCCTAATTTTAACCAAATTAAAGGAGACATATTATTACAAATGGCATTTCTGTATTAGTGACGAACACGGGGATGAACTACTCTGCAAATGAGGTGTACTTTACGTGACGCCAGCAGGGGACTTCTCAAGACAGAGCGCAGAGCTCTGCCCACCGCGTCACTTAAACAGACGTGTCTATAGCTCTGCAATTAAGTTAGGATGTTCAGACTTCCAATCTAGGGAGTGTATATGGGGAGTAGCTGATGACAGCAGGCTATACTTCGGTCCTCTAACAGCAATCTCGATATATGGAAAAACATTGGTTTGAAATAGACTATCAATGTCAAGCGTCATCTTCTTGAATTGTCCCTATTGTGAGCTGATAGGAGGAGAACCTGAGACATCGATGTATTCCAGCGAGACCTACTCATGAACATGGTCTCTCTACCAACGTACTAATATCAATACTAATATCAATACAAATACTAGTATCAATACATAAACACTAATGAGTCGGAAACGTATTTGTGGATTCAAAATACAACACTTATACACAATTTGCTAGATGTATAATTTGACTTGTTATCAAAATAATTAAAAGAATGGTTGTCCATTTGATATACTGTTAATACAGTAGAGATAAATAACAGCATTTATCACATAACATAGGGGTTTGGGAGTGCAATAAGCCCATGCTATAAACATAAATATTTCCACTAGTGCAATAATACAATAGATTTTTAGAATTGTATACTTACGCGATATCTAAGTCTTTTTGGACCTCTTTTAGAGCTTCTTCTTGGGTCTTAATGTGTCGATCATATAATGTTTTTAAATATTTAAATTAAATGTTTTTAAATATGCAAAAACATTTATTAATATTTACACTTTTACTACATTTTGTCCGCGTGCTTTAACCCAGTTCCAAAGACATTTGCCTATTATAGTGTGTGTGTGTTTTTTGTTGTTGTTTTTTGTTTTTAATTGGGGTTTTAAGTCGCTTTCAAGATTTTTTCACTTATATCACGACTTTTCAGTTTAGGGCAGGAGGAAACTCACAACATCCGTAGAGCTGAATGTTGCAGTAAAACCTGCAAGTATCGGCTGGTACTGACAAGACCAAGGATGATAACTGTATTGTCACTCTACAGACATCGTATCCTATCAATATCGCCTCAGAAAGGTAACATTCGCGAACATTTGAATCTGGAACCTTGGCTCTGAAGTCCAACTGTTCTACCACTGCGCTACCACCCGGCCCCAGTGTGTGAGTGTGTGTGTGTGTGTGTGTGTGTGTGTGTGTGTGTGTGTGTGTGTGTGTGTGTGTGTGTGTATATATACAATCAATTACATTGGAAAATATGCAATTGGAGAATATTCATCGCCTTCGAACCAGATTCGAACGCAGATATTTATCATAGGTGACGGAATTGTGCAAATATCCTTCCCATTACAGCTATTGAGTTTTCCAGTTCCTCCATATTATTAGTAGCCTACTATATGATGCTTTGCGTGGGCTAGTCGTATCAAAGCCATGCATCCGTGAAACCTGACGTATCCAGTGTATAATTCACTCTCCACAAATCTCTGAATCCATCGATAATATCTTGAAGTCATAGAGATATGTATACGTACAGTGTATACTCAAGAGGCTATCGACTGGTATACTGGAAACCAAACACAAACACAAAATCGGAAAGACATTACATTCATCATCTTCAGTGTAGAGTGTATTTTATAGCTAGTGGGAGACCACGTAATTCGTTGTCAGCAGTTGTAACAGGAAGGGGGTTTTTTTTGTTTAAAAAAAATATGAATACATCGTAATTAATATTATATGGACAACAGCACATACAGTGGCATATTCAATAAACCCATTGGCACGTTTTGAAATACTATGGGGACATACTGAGGACCGTCAGGTGTTTTTTATGGGGAGGTTTTCCACCAAACTCCGTTTGAGGAATGCGGTGTCGTTCTTCTTTATTCCAGTGTGCGTGCAAGATCTTGAAGAGTACCTTAAGCCTGTAGACGTTTGGACATTCTTCATTGTTCAAATAATATAGACTTAATTGTATCTGTTCATAAAAGCTACTGCCTCTTAATTACATTTGTTGAGTATACATAGTAATACACAAGGTGAATGTTCTATTTTCTTTGTCAGTTTGTCAATAGTGAGCATCGTCTTAACACGTAATTCAGACATGTGTTCTACCAAGGGACAGACATACAACGTATATTATGTATATATTCATGCTGACTGTCTCCATTGTCGTCGCAGTCGCATACTACGATGTACATGTCTGTCAAGCTACAGGCAAAATATGCAAATTACCTGTATTAACCTCCCAACAGCTACAGGCAACTGGAATACAGAAGTAATTGTTATACACTTAGCAGTTAGAATGTACGTAATACTATGTATGTATGTCAAGCTAAAGGAAATGCATGCAAATGACCTTGTTAACCTCCCCGTAACTACAGGCAACCTCGGGTGCCTTATACAGAAGTGATTGCTAACAACTCAGCAGTTAAAATGGTTAAAGTACACGTGCCTAGGCTATTGACACGTGTACAGAAATACCATAATGACGTCATTCTGAAGAGAACGGCAAACGTTTGATGTATAGTCAGCGTCGCCTATGTTAAAGACTTTTTATCTGTGTTGAGTGATCAAGTTCCGTGTTTATCACTGATGTAAAATTACCTGTACAATAGAGTAATAGTGGACTACTCGTGATAATGGCGGTAGTGTTTTGATGTGATGATTTGATGGGGATCCCTGCAATACACACATTCGTGACTACACACACACACACACACACACGCACACATACACACATGCACGCACACACACATGCACGCGCACACACACGCGCACACACATGCACGCGCACACACACGCGCACACATATATTAGTAGTGTAGTATTGTATACAGTTGTAGTGGTAATAGTAGTATTGGTGGTATTATTATTATTATTATTATTATTATTATTATTAGTAGTAGTAGTAGCAGTAGCAGTAGTAGTAGCAACAACAGCAACAATAACAATAGTAGTAATAGTAGGCTAGCATCAGCAACAATAGTAGTAGTAGTAGTAAGTAGTAGTAGTAAGTAGTAGTAGTAGTAGTAGTAGTAGTAGTAGTAGTAGTAGTAGTAGTAGTAGTAACAGTAGCAACAACAAAAACATTCTCGAAATACAGACCACATGCCTATATAACATCCATTGGCGGATATTAAGTGGACATATGGTCTGTGTTTCGAGGATAGAGCAACCATAGCCCTCGCAGTATTAATATGTGCATTTATATTCACATTCAAGTTACGCTATCGTAAGTTGCAGCTATTAACAAGGATCGTTAAGCCCCCTTCCGTATGTGAGTTGACTACTACGTACTAGTAAAATAATGTAATTATGGTCCGAGTACAGAATACTTAACGCTATTTGCGAACGGACTTTGAGCGAATTCTAGATTTCTTCCTGAATCGATAAGACTAACTTTAAGGAATGATATGACGATGGATTTGTATATACGTATATAACAAATTAGTTGTCAGCTCTGATCGTTATTAGGTCTACACAGCTGAATGGGTCTAACGACCTTGCACTTTGTATGAAATAAACTAGTCAACTATATTAATGTTACTAAATGTATATCGACTGGCCTTAACAACGGATACGATAATATACATTCTGGAGTACGAGTTCTGACGGAACAAAACAGAAAAGAATATATTCTCATGAAATCACATATGTGACATGGAGAAATACAAAGATATTAATACACGAGCTACTGTGTCATATTGATTTTACGAAACGAGTGATTCCAAAGTCAATATTTTCGGAGCGAGAGCGAGGGAAAAAATAAGTTTGGAATTACGAGTGTCGTAAAATCAATATGACACACTATCGAGTGTGTTAATTTCTTTATCCAACAACTTTTGAACGGAAATTCATACAACTCAAACGTATTCTCATGTTGAAGTCAGATAGGGAGTGGCGGATGAATACATCCCCTCACCGCCCCGACCGTACTAACCAATGAAACCGTCTATCATGATGACAGGCGTGGACAAATTGTGATGCAAGTCATGTAACCAGCCAATGAAAATCGTTCCAGGTGTTATGCACAACCATATGTTGGATAAATGCAAGTTTTTGTCAGCCTCTAAACATGCTGAAATGCAACTGAATTTTTGCATAGGAATACAGAAACTGTTCATCATTATACTATAGTATCTCATTAGTATTCGTGATTTGTCGACAATAATTGTCTGTGCGGGATACCAGGTGTGAGTTCACATTCCCTATTGTTTTGTATTATCACGTGACAACGTCGGCGAGAATGAGGCCATGATATCGAAGATGTATACGTCAATAGAGGGAAGTTTGAGAGGACAATCCTGGTGACAGTTAGGACTAATGATGTGGCGACATGACTGGAATCCACGTCGGATGAAAACGATCGCTCTCCTGAAGAAGTAGATTACTAAATATCTTTGGCACCAATCTATCATAATAAAAGCAAGACAACTATCCAGACGAAGTCTTGTATAACTTAATGGTGTCAAAAATAAACATGCTTCTTGAGAGGAGATGGTGGGGTGATACGCACATGAGTGGGTGATATGCACGTGAGTCGGTGATTATGCACTTGAGTGAGAATGTATGAGGAGAATGGTGCAGCCTGTGTAAGCCAGTGCAATGGTGAATCTCCCGGCTTTGGGTAAGAGATGCCTTCATCACATACCCACTTAATGATATGTCGATGTACTGACTGAGAACCAGCTTCTATGGGAGTTCCCTTAGTCTGTGGATTACTACCAGCATCTGGGAATGGCAAACAGGATTAATTGGAATCACCGGAGACCATATAGCAGTCGCCGCGACTATGATTGTGGGACTATTGGTGGAATGGGCAGAATTTGAATGTTAAAATTATGATAATATTGAGTGGGTAGGATATAAAACTAATCATCTAAGAGTTTTAATTTGTCATAAAAACGGAACATGACTTGCGTCCTGATGTGCTTATTTATTTGCTTACACATAGCACTTGCTTGTTTGTATGTATTACATGTTTGTTGACGTGCATCATTGGCTTGTTTAATCACGATATCGTTTAGCATGGCACCAGAATTGGCTATGATATTTGAATAACAAAGAATTTCATCAGATACTAGTCTCGATAGTATTTCGTTCATTTTACGCGTGACAAAGTACTGCTTTTATTAAAGATTCATATAATAGCAGGTGCTTACGGTAGGGTTTATAACAATAGCAAGTGATAATAATAAAGATTCATACAATCTCAAGTATTTACAATAAAGGGTTAATCTCATCTATACGCATACTCATCTAAATATTCTAAAAATTCAACTCAAATTGTTCAACATTTATCAATATTGATAAAACTCTATAGAGACATTCCAGGAAGAAAATGTCAAATATTTTTCGATTGCAGATAATATATAGCTTCCCCTGCGTGTAATGACTTTTCTGTAGTGGTGACCTTAAACCTGGTTCCCGACCTCCTCTGCGCTGCATCTCGACATTATAAAATAGACAGTAACCAGAGCAATCGGTAGTTCATTGTGCATTCCCAAAAGAAACATTGACATCATGATATACTGCCGAGCGTAGTGAGGAGGCGTACCCTATTAGCAATAAATTACAAATAATTAAATTCCGTTCCAAAAAAATATCCAGAAACACATTGCTACCAGAATGTGTTTAAACAGTGTCGTCCATATAGGTTAACTCTCTGCAAAGAAGATGCTCTATAGAATTAATGATTACTAGTATTCAGAAATCTTATTGCATCTTGGAAAATTTGTCACAGACATTGTCAATGAGTTTATAGGATATTTTTTTAACTAAATGAATATGTGTAAGAAATTTGAATGCAATTAATTTCATATGTCAAAATTAATTGCATTGCGTGTGTGTGGGGGGGAAGGGGGGGGGGGAGAGAAATATTTTCTTTGTAAGTAACATTCAGTATCCACTCTGACGCTCTACACTCGGACAACTTCGGCTCCAGATGACTACTACAGACGAAGCTGGTCTTTTACTACTCTCAAACATTATATGCCTGGGTTTCACGAAAGGTTCATACCAGTAGGCCTAGCGTAAATCGATTATTTCCTGCTATAGTAAAAGCATGGCGTACACCCTGATTTAAGCCCCGACTACAGTACGACCCTTTCGTGAAACACAGATCAGGGCGGTGTGATACAATGGTGTATGTTATGGTAAGGTTGGAGATCAGGTTACCTTATAGTGATTCGGTTTTCGTGCAGGGGTTCCACAAAATAATGGTAACATATGGTGTTTCGACTCTCGTAGCGCTACAATCATTCTGTATAACGGGGGCCGGAGGGTCAGGAGTATGCCCAGAATAATGGTAACATATTGTGTTTCGACTCTCGTAGCGCTACCATCATTCTGTATAACGGGGGCCGGAGGGTCAGGAGTATGCCCAGAGTAATGGTAACATATGGTGTTTCGACTCTCGTAGCGCTACCATCATTCTGTATAACAAGAGTATGCCCAGAACGTGTGATTGAGGAGGGGCAGCCCTGCAGGCCCCCACATGTCTCATAGATGCTGGATGGTATGCGTCTAACGCAGGTATTAAGCTCAATTAATGCAATTATTGATTGTGAGGGTTACAAAGATGTGTACACTGTCACAAATAGGAGACCTCGACTCTCTCTCGTGGGATTAAATAGTGTCATCTTTGATAACCAAGGTTGACGTTATATAGAGCTTAGATGTGTGGGGAAAAGATCCGGGAAAACCATCTCATTTAGATGATCCCAAAACTATTGAACACGATTAAATGGGTTTTGTTTCCTTTGCGATAATTAACGATGTTGTAGTAGCAATATTAGCATGATTGTGTAGCAGGGTATTTGGTAGAAACCGGGGGAACAAAGAACTATCCAGAAATATTTAATCACTTCACAATGTTGATGTGATCACATTTCCATTAAGTTGATGTCATACAGTTTCCATTACTAGATTGAGAGTCATCGTCGACATATAAATAATAAGCTAAGCTTTTCGGGGGTCTTTTAAACTAATAATTTATACATTGGCGCAAGTATGCTAATATAAAACTACATTGAAATCTATTTCGGATTATAAATATATATATATATATATATAATCATCTTAAAAAATCAAATTCAGTAATGATAAAAAAAACCCAGATAAATGTCTGAAGTGCTATGATATTATATGAAGAACCTTAAGACGAGAAGCCGCCACGTCTACAATTGTGTTCTTCAATCACTCTTCCACAGATAGAAAACATATTAGCAATGTACACTATATAAGGGGTGATTCTAATGCCACGGAAATCGTGTTGCATCTGGCCATGAGATTACGATTTATTTTTACTACGATAGCATGCTCAGGCTCAGGTTTTATATGGGATTTGTGAACAAAACATTGAGATGAACATGAGTTCGTACTCAAAAATGTCTCATAATCTCGGGACCAGGTTTTGTTAATACATTAAATACCGCTTGTTTAATACCTCCTAGACAATTAATGTGATTGGTAGCTTTGTGTAAAACACTTGAGATTGACCTATCGTAGTTGTATAAAAAAATCAATCTGATAGCGTGCTCTTGGTGGGTTTAATTGTTTGGTTGAGCTAGTCGTTTTACAGAATTGCCAAATAATCGGTTAATAGTTGAATTAATAGGATATTAAATACTTTTGTGATGTCAGTCTAGTTGCCACGTGTTTCCATTGGCTCCATGGTTAACAACCAGTGGTAATCATGTGAAATGTCGTAAATGTACGGACAGCATATCCGAACTCATAACTCGTTTGGCTGCCGCTCCTTTTTTCATCGTCGTTTCTGTAAAATGGAATACTTTGCCAAATGAACTCGGTCTTGATCTCTCTGTGGACTGGTTAAAACGAAACAAAAAACGTAGTTGTTTCCCACATTTTGTTTATCTCTTAAACTTCCTATTTTAATGCTTGAGCGTAATTTTATGATGTGGAATTCAGCGCTCTACAGATGTCATTATTTAATAGTGGCAGTAGTACTAGTAGTAGTAATAGTAGTAGTAGTAGTAGTAATAGTAGTAGTAGTAGTAGTAATAGTAGTAGTAGTAATAGTAGTAGTAGTAGTAGTAGTAGTAGTAG
>JAUTBT010084523.1:0-12250 GCA_032361225.1 Lepetodrilus schrolli | reverse complement strand
GTCCATCGTCCACTACACAACCCGTAGCCGTTTGTCGTCATTTTATACCAGAGACCAGAAACAACAGTGCTACTACATATATATGTATGTGTGTGTGTGGTGGTATTAATTTTACCTTTTGTGAATGGTTGCATGGTCATGAACAGATGTGAACTAACAGATATATATATACACACAAGTGACGTCATGTGAACTAACAGATGATGTTAGCTGTACCAAGATGGCAAAATAACACGTCATCAAGTCACATGATCAAGTTTTGAATAACTTTATAACACTAGCACAATTTATTCTAATTAAAACAAGTTTGAATTCACCATTCCTTGACTATTTTAAAGTCGTATTTCTTTTGAATCCAAAGGAATATTTATTTGTAAATACGCTTGAAAAGGGTGTCAAGCGGTCGAGCCTTTGTACTCATAATATTGTATTTATTTATGGGCATGTCCTATGCAGTCTAAACAGATGGTAAACACATTGTAATCAAGTTATTGTCATGCCAAGGTTGATAGTGTAATAAATAATACACTTGCTTCTGTGTGATACCATTTTTATGAAATTCATGAATAGTTTTGGTATCTGATTCACTTTTGCTCATCAGATACTAAACATTCACTCATTTAATAAAAATGGTATCACACGGAAGCTCATTTAGTATTCTCTATATATCTTTCAAAATTCTCAACAGCAAAACTGTATATATCGCATGGCCATTGCCACTGTTGAAACTTATAAGAGGACAAATTTAATAGACGTTCATGATGTACTCACTCTGGATCAAGAGTAAGGAGTTTGGAGATAAAGTCTTTAGCCTCGGGTGAGATCTTGTCGAATGCTGCCTTGTTGAACTCCCAATCACAGTCCAGTGTCTTGATGAGAGTGTCGCGGATTGTGTCATCTCGGAATGGGGAGATTCCACTCAGCCTATACAGAGTGCAAATAGTTAGACATACTTCAGTATGATGGTTCGCTATATCCATATCTTATGATGTCATCTGATCCACGAGATACATAATTTGTGGAATACCTACCTTCAGCCCTTATCAAAGACATTGTAGGCAATATTTTTTTGTCCAATTATTTTTAACAAAATTAAATTAAAGCAGTTGTCTCCAACATCTTTGACAAAAGACAATGAAATACCTTTTAATAACACACACATTTTTTGTCTGTAAGAAATCTTGGTGTAAGAATCAACATTGGCATTAAAACTCCCGTGATGAAATAATCCCTTACAATCATTACCAATCTGGTGTTATAAATATGGCAAGAAAATAGCATATAAAGAAATAAACTATAAGGATATAACAGAGGCTTTAGTCATAATGAAAATCGATTATGAACTTCAGAGTATGTGCATTGCCATCATCGGTAGCCGTATTCATTGAGACAAGTATAGTCGAACATGTGTTATTTTCAGTGATTAATTAAAATGTTCAAGCTAGAGTAATGACTAGGAACAGTAATGGCATCCTTGTAGGAGGGCGAAGAGGAGACGGAGTCACTTACAGGATATAGGTCACCACGCCCACAGACCACGTGTCGCTTGTGAACGTGATTGGTTCATGTTCGATCTGCTCGGGGGAGGCAAACTCCGGAGACCCAAAGTTAAACAGAGTGTCTTTAGTCAGGTGAAGCTTCTTGGAGAATCCAAAGTCAATGAGTTTGACATCGTCAGACTTGTTGCTTGGAAGCATGAGGTTGGATGGCTGGAGGGAGATATAGACATCATAGTAGTCACACCTGACACATGCTCAATGACTCTGTGTATCTGTTTGAAATACTTTCATGTTGAAATTAGAAATATAACAGTCTGTGCTGCCACATTTTAAAAGTTAGATTTGTTGTCTATAGCATTACATTGGTTGTGTGTGTAGCTGTATAAAACTCAAAATACTTCCAAACTAAGGTCCTTGGACCTTCAGCTGCCATAACTCTAGGTAACAGATATCAAAAGGAAGAAATAATCCTGAAATCTTGAACCAATGGGTGCAGGATCTGGCCCTGACATTACAAAAAGTTTTGAGTACAAACTAATGCTCAACTTGAGGTTTTGTTACCAAATCCCCATAGAAAATTTGAACGAGCATGAAATCATACTCAAAAGGTTTCATAATCCCGAGGTCAGGTTGTGTATTAGCACCTTGGATACCAAATATATAGCAAGTGTCTACCTATGCCAGCCATACTATCAACTCCAGTACAGGCAATCCTACCTTGATGTCCAGGTGGACTATGTTCAGACTGTGCAGTTGCTTGAGAGCCTCCAGGAGCTGGTGGATATAGAATGCAGCTCCATTCTCTGTCAGACTCCCACTCTGGACAATGTGGTCCAGGAGGTGACCTCCAGACAGACTCAGTGGGTCAAGGACAACAAGGTAGATAACTCTGCCTTCAGTGCATCATGCCACTCACACAATGGATCAGTTCTTGGATTGATGGATCTCATGCATGGATTAAGATCTCCAGATACATTGTCACTTGAAGACTATTGCCCAATACACAGAGATCTAGACAGTCTGATATACTATTATTAAATAGATGTGTGAAGAGGCTACAGAAGCATGCCATGTATATATGGATAATGGCTGAACATGTTAGTATCGTTATTGTAATGTTCTTGGATTACTGTTGCTAGTTCACCATCAGTAAAGTTATTAACAATGTTTGTAAGTCCATGCATTAAGTCACATGCAGATCACTCCAATGTCCAGAACAATGAATGAACATCAAAATTATGCAAGTCATTTCACACATCAAATCATGATCTCATAGGATACAGTTCATTGACAAAGATGAGCTGTTTCGGTGTCTCAAAAGCATCGTGGAGACTCTGAAGGTTCTTATGATCTGCTGCCTTTGAGGTCTCCAGTTCTGAACGGAAGAAGTCTTTCTCTGTGTCATCACGGACACGTACAAACTTGGCTGCATAGATATCTCCAGTGGACCTTTCTATTACTCTCCGTACAGTACTATGTCGTCCTCTGGATAAGTATATAAAATTCTAATCTTGACCCTTCCATTAAAACATGGCAATTCAATACCTGATAAATGTTTCCTATAAAATGACAATTCAATACCTGGCCCCGAAATTACGAAACCTTTTGTGTATGATTTCATGCTCAAGCTCAAATTGTATACGAGGATTTATGAACAAAACTTTGAGTTGAGCATGAAATCGTACTCCAAAAAGTTTCGTAATCCTGGGGCATGAATTTTACATAAAACATGGCATAATTCAATACCGGAATTTTCCAATGAAAAATAAATTGACTTTTCTCTGATGACATGGAAAAGTGTAAATATATTCAAATGTCTACTTTCTTCTTTTGTTCTCACCTTCCAAGCTCCTCCAGTATGTAATATTCATCCTCAATGTTGAATTCCTTGAAGTGTAAACTGGCTTTCATTGGCTGCGTCTCTGAAAATACGAGGAAGAACATTTGTTATTAATCAATGTCTGAATACAAATCCTCTTATTCATTTATGGTAATCATTTAAACATTTACATTTTTGGTACATTACATTCATGTCAGAATAATATGATGCATGTAATTCCAGCAGTATACAGGTTTATTTTAAAGATAAGAAGAAGTGAAACTATTTCGCTCACATCATGATTTGTTAGTTTATGACAGGAAGAAACCTGCAACACCCATAGACCTGCTGACACCAACTCATGCTGACCAACTGCACTATGATGGTGCAGACAGCACATCCTATCACAATCATATCAGAAAGGTACCTCATTTGAACGATGATGCTGTGTCCTCATTGTGAGTGCAAACATTGGACCTTTGGCTCAGAAGTTCAATGATCTACCACTGCGCTACCACCCAGGGCCCTGATAACAGAACTAATGCCAGTTGAAACACATGACTACAAAACTTCCAAACCAACTCTGGCAGAACACTATGAACCTTCCACAATAACTCTGGCAGAACACTACAGACCTTCCACAACAACTCTGGCACCTACTATGAACCTTCCACAACAACTCTGGCACCTACTATGAACCTTCCACAACAACTCTGCCAGCTAGTACCAGCTTTCCACAACAACTCTGCCAGCTAGTACCAGCCTTCCACAACAACTCTGCCAGCTAGTACCAGCCTTCCACAACAACTCTGCCAGCTAGTACCGGCCTTCCACAACTACTCTGCCAGCTAGTACCAACCTTCCACAACAACTCTGGCAGAACACTGGACCTTCCCGGCCACGTTCTCAGCGGACACCATGTACTGTCCCTCGTCCATGGACATGGCATTGTTGAAGTTGAGCGTCCACGTGTCCGGAGCGTCGTGGGTGACGAAGAGGCGCGATGTCTCTGCCAGAGGGCGCCAGTCCTTGCTCCACTTGACCGTGGTGGTGGGGTAGCCATCCACTCGACACACCAGCTTACCACTTCCCCGGTCTATCAGGGTCAGGTCAATGAGGGGTTCCACCATGGTGGGTGGATCTGAAACAGATGTGGTTTTTGCTTCAATGTCCAAAATATTTCATTGTATCCTTTGTTGACCAGTTGTTTATTGTTGTTGCTGCTGCTGCTACTGTTGTTAGTGGTTTTTCTATTTTTCTATTTTCTATTTATTCCTGTTTTACAACAGTATACAATTTGATGAAGAGTTTATTGATTTTAAGATTTGCATGTGTAGTATCTCAATTTAGCCTGTGCCCACTGACTACAATTTCAAATACAATTGACCATGAAAATAATGGAAGAAGTCTCTACCGGCCATTTCTAGACGAGTTGTCTTCTCGGCAACTCCTTGATTATTCTCGGCCACACACTTGTACTCCCCGACATCTGACCAGCCCATGTCCTGCAGGTCCAGGAACACTTGACCATTGGGCAGTATGTCTGAGGTGTAGCGGTCATCATAGATAATCTTCTCGTCATTGAAGTACCAGACGATGACGGGGAGAGGGTGTCCTCGGAGCTGCAGTAGGATCTTGGCAGTTCCTCCCTCCACTCCATACTGTACGGTCTCCTTGGGCAGCACAAACTCTGGGGCAACAGCTGTAGAACAGATCCACGTCCATTAATAGAGACAATGCCTGTCCATTAATATGAACAATATGTATCCATTAAGATGGATGATCCATTATTCATGTTCGTTAATATCGACATTTGAGATTATAGACAATAATTATTTTGTTATTTCAGTTACGTAACTGTGTAGTATGTCCATGACCATAGTCAGTTCATGTTAATTAATATGGACAATATATGTCCATTAATATGGACAGTCTATGTCCATTAATATGGACAGCCTATGTCCATTAATATGCACAATCTATGTCCATTAATATGCACAATCTATGTCCATTAATATGGACAATCTATGTCCATGAATATGCACAATTCATGTTCATTAATATGGACAGTCCATGCCTATGAATTAGGCATTTTAAATTCTTGCAAGACAATCTTCAGACTATGGTTGTAAAGTAACATTGTGAGTTTACTCACGTATTCCATCAAAGGCATCATCATCCTTCTGACTAAGAGACAGCCTCCTGTGTGGGGAAGGGCTGACACTGCGAGTCCTGGAGCTTGACCAACCGCGGTACTCAGCAGAGTTGGGGTCAACTGCGGAACAAACACAGGGTGCAGTTGAATCCTCTGCATTCAAAAATTGAAATTTGAATTGATTGAATTAGTATTTTTCATTGTAGGGATAATCTTTCACCCATATGCAATGCATTTTTATTCTGTATATTTATATTTTTTAATTATTTAATTCTCACCTCTTGGTCTTGTCAGTGATGCAGGTAGCGTTGGGTCACTCGTTCCGAACTCATTCTGACCTCTGACCCTGAACATGTAGTCCTGTTCTGGGTCAAGGCCGTGGATGGCGAATGATGTTTCTGGAACATCTTCAGCCACAACTGTCCAGAGGTGGTTGGGAGGCTCGCGCTGCTCTACGATGTAGCTGACTCTGACGGAGCGCAGATATGACGGCATTCTAGCTGGCTGCCAGGTCAAGGTCAGATGGTTTTCCTTCTGATCGGTGATAGAGGGTCTGCCACTCGGAGTCCTTGGAGGAACTGAAGTGTCCAATTACATGAATGTACCAAACTGATGAAAGCATTAGTACCTTGTGCTTCAATGAAGGGCATAGAAGACATTATCTTCATTAGTCCTTGTTAAAAACACTTTGTGGCAATTTCTTTCCATTTTTTAAGATATTTGTAAAAATTATAACAAAAAAAAGTATACCCCATTACTAAGGTTACCTCAAAGTTATGCTGTTTTGTACAGGCTGGTTCTAGCCCCCATTCCACAGAACAATCATAACATGTTAAATTATAAGAGCTAATATCATTCTGTGGAATGGGGCTATGGAGAGTAAAAACATGATGTTCCGAGGGTGCAGTTGAATTCACCACATTCAAAAATTTAAATATGAATTTTTACTTTTTTGAAATTTATATATTTTTTTAATGTTTTTTTTTGGATTGATTGAATTAGTATTTTTCATAGTGCTAAAATCATTCTGTGGAATGGGGCCCTGGAGAGTAAAAGCATGATGTTCCTAACAGATCGTACCTCCTGACATGATACTCTCGATGTAGGATGGAGTCTTGGATTTGAGGGATAATGCTCCCTCGTCACTCAGTGATGTTCTCCTCTTCTCAGTAGCTGAAACAAGAGAAATACACTGTACTGGAAGTGTTCATGTGTTACACAGAGAGTCCGTTCTGTACTCAGAAACTATTTGGCAGGAAGTAAAGTATATGAATCATGACATGTTTATATGAACCAAGAGATGGAAGAAGTCATCCTTATGATGACCGTTCACCAAAGCGTGAATTATTGTCAAATACAAATCAATCTGTATATATATTAACCATTATATTGTAACAGGTAGACTTATTCCTTTAAAAAAATAAATTAAGCCGGACCCAACCAGTTACAGATTCATTGTCATGTCCTGCCTCAGTTGGCCCAGTTTGTGTGTAAAATCTATTCAAATATTGGAATTAATCTCAATTGAAGGTTTCAGTTCTGTCATACTTCTGATGACTATACCGTGCTAGACATTGGAGGTCTGGTGCCAAGCTGGGGAAACTTTCTTTATGATTTCAAACTCCTGGCTCAGAGATTATGAAACATTTTTTTTAGTAAGATTTCATCCTCAAGCTTAAATTTTATCTGGGAATTTATGAACAAAACTTTGAGTTGAGCATGAGTTCATATTCAAAAACATTCCGTAATCTCAAAGCCTGATGTTTTGTTCCCAAATGTAAAATGTGAGAAGAGTGAAATCGCACTTTAAAATGTTTCACAACCTCAGGGACTGATCATGAAGGTTGACCGACTGAGAGGCAGGACTCACGTTTGGGTCTGGTGAGAATGGCGTGGAAGGTTGGGTCGCTGGCTCCATATTCGTTCTCTGCTCGCACTCTGAAGTGGTAGTCACGGGCAGGGTTCAGACTTCCCACCTCGTACGACAGGTCAGACAGACCACCCACCAGGTCGCGCCAGTGACCCGCGGGAATGTCCTTGACCTCCACAGTGTAGGAGATCGGGGTTGTCTTGGCGTAGACTGGGATTCTGGCTGGCGACCACAGTAGCTTGATCTTCTGTGGAGTGAGGGTCACCAGACGTGGGGTATCGATAGGGAGTTTGGGCGGAACTGGAGCAGAAAACAGGGTGAATATTGGTCTGTGTACCTTAAATCTTCTATGAATTAAATCTCACTAATAGTTGAACACGTAAATTTATTGCCAAAATAATTGTTTAATTCAGAAAAATGATAATGTTTGAATAATTAGAAAAATACCATTTGAAAACAAATGGCCATGTTCATATTCTTAGATAAATCCATATTGGAAATAAATGTTTTTGACTGCAATGAGCTAGAAATTGTGTATGACATCTGCAATAAGCTATAAGGATGATGTTGTATGTCTGTCACATTTAACTATAATGTCGGCTATCACCTGTCTCACTCAGCATCTTTCCATAGTCGTAATCCTCGTCTTCATATTCATAATCATAGTCTCCCATCTTCTGGTCTGAAACACAACAGACAGGAACCTGATAGTGTGTGACTGTCCGTGTTCCGAATTGTTTTATTCTAGTGATCATACCATCTACACAGAGCTCAGCTTAAAAGTGTATTTCTTCATTTGAACGATTTCTTCATATACTTTCATCGTGGATAACATCATTGCTCTGTACTAGAAGTAATTTTCACTGTTAAATACAATATGTTTAAACTAAATTAACCTGGAAATTTGATTTCAACATATTATATTGACTCAAATTCAACAGGAATAGACAAAAGTGAAACACTTATCTTAGTCCTTTTGTTATCTGGAAATCATTAACCGTGTACTATAATTTAGTAGAACAGGATTCATAAATTGAAAATTCAATCATGTATTAAACCAGTTATTTTCAAAAAGAAATGTTCTATTTCACTGATATTGAGACACAGATCTATAGACACAAAAATAAAATTTTAAATAAGCTCCGACTGATTACTTTCAAATATAAATGAGATTTCTTTAAAGAATATTCAAGAGCCTGTTATATAAGTGAAATCTCCTGCAAAACAACAAGAAGACTGCATACCTAGAGGTCTGTTGAGGAAGACTGGAAGAGTTGGTTCACTGTACCCAAAATCGTTGACAGCACGAATACGAAATGCATAATCAAGGAACGGGTGGAGGTCTTTGACCTGGTACGTGGTACCCACAATTCCAGAGGCTGCCTCACGCCAGTCGAAGCAATCCTGTGGCCTCATCTCGACCCTGTATGAGGTCAAGGACAAAGTGGATGTGACCTTTGGCACTCTGGCTTGGTTCCAGGACAGCTGAACAGAGTCGTCACCAGATTCGTACATGGTTGGCTTCTCTATGGACATTCGTGGTGGAACTGGAACCAATTGAAGTGCATGTATGAAGACATTATCAGATTTAACCATAGGGTTGCCTTATGAAGCTATGTGTACATGTTCTCCACAGAGAGTTGAGAAGTTTCTAGGTAAATATTGTGGTGCTTTGGGCATGCTTTGGGCATGGGTGGATTGAGATATGATGGATATCAAAATTGGAAAAATATTGATATCTGTAATTTGTTGATATCTAGTATGTTATAATCATCCTACCTTTGACTGTGAGTGTTTCTATGTAGGGTCTGTTGATGATGGTGTGATCTTCATGAATTACCAGACTCTCTGGGGCCACTAGTGGTTCATAGCTCAGCCCTGGAACATGGATAGCAAAACATTCATTATTTCCCAACTGGTTCCATTAGTATTGAAAGAGTTGTCTTATATCACACCCGGCTATATATACAATTGAAGATGTTAGCATGGAGAATGTTCTTTTGTCTAAGAATTCATGAGTAGACTTATAGTATGGAATTGCTGTTGTTAGCATGGAGAATGTTGCATTTGTCTTGGAGCTCACGTGTAGACTTGTAGTATGGAATGGGAGGTGTTGGTCGGCTGACGTTTCCGCTGGCATCTGCTGCTCGGATCCGGAACATGTAATCCTTGCGTGGACTCAGGTCTGTCACGTGGTACTCGTGCCCAGTTATGTCCCTTGCTATGGGGGACCAGTTGAGTTTTGGAGGTTCCTGCATCTCAATGACATAGGATGAGTTGGGCGAGGACTTGTGGGATGGAATGTAGACATCGTTCCAGCGCAGGCGAGCGCTGTAAGGTTCCTCACGCCAGATTGTTGGCCTGGCGATGGGTACTCCAGAGGAAACTGGAACCATGTTCAGATAGTCATTAAGGTGGCTGTTCATGAATCCTATGGGACTTTAAAATAATCTTTTTTTATTTTTTAAAGATTGCACAGGATATAATCTGTCCATACAAAAGCCCAGTGATAATGCAGATATTTTAAATTTTTAATTGGGGTTTAGAGTCGCTTTCAAGATTCTTTCACTATATCACGACTTGTCAGTTTAGGACAGGAGGACACCTGAAACATCCATAGTGCTGAATGTTGCAGTAAACCTGCAAGCACCGGCTGGTACTGACAAGACCAAGGATGATAACTGCATTGGCTACCACACTGAAACTACACTCAATGTCGCTCACTTCGCATCATAGCTTACCTGGCCGTCTGTACATGGTGACAGCAGATGACGGTTCCGTCATTCCGTAAGGTGTTTCTCCGCGGACACGGAAAAAGTAGTCCTGTCGCGGCTTCAACCCCTTCACACGGTGCGACTGCCCCCTGATGCCTCGCGCGACAGGCCTCCATTCGTAGTCCGGGAACCGCTGGCTCTCGATCATGAAGGACAAGGGCTCATCCTCATCCTCAAATGCTGGGACGTCCACCAGCTGCCAGCGGAGTGTCAACGATGTATCCTCAACATCCGCAATCTCAGGATGGGAGATTGGGACATACGGAATCACTGTAAAAACAAAATGTGTGAATGAAAGCCAAACAGTTAGATAAGACACTGCCTGCCGTGACAACTTTAAAAGAACTAATACACATAGGTGGTTTTACCTCATATGTAATATATATACAGCTATATTTGTAAGTATCCGAACTTTCGGGAATTAAAAGCCACGCAAGCCCATCAAAATAAATCCTTTTACCTGCTGATGGTAAACAAGGATGGTTTACAAAACAGTGCCTAGTCACATGGTTAGAAGAGCACACTGTGATTGGTCCTCAGTCTGACAGTTGAGAGATCGCACACAACTTGAAGTCTATGTAAATAAGCAAACTGACTGCCTGGAAAATGAGCTGATTTATCGATAACAGATCATTTGGAATTAAATAAATCACTGCACGTGGTGTAGGATCATCAGTTCTTTAGGTTTATACGATATGAATTTGGTGTTTGAGTCACTTTAAATTCAATGTCTTCAATCTCAGGTTAAGAGATTAGGATGGGAGATTGGGACATATGGAATCACTGTAAGCATATATGTCTGAGTTGGATGAGACACTGCCTGCCAGACTGTCTTCAATCTCAGGTTTGGAGATTGGGATGTAAGGGATCATTGAAACATAAATAAATGTGAAGTAACTCCCAACAGTTAGATAAGACAATCTGTCATGATAACTGTAAGTTCACGCAATTAATAGCCCTTATTATCTCACGGTGTGAGATCTGAACATATGGAATTGCTGGAACATACATGTGTCATGCATACATCCATTTTATAACTTTGTATTCACCAGCCATTATCACCATCCAACACTCTACTACTACTTTTATTATTGCTGTAAATAAATATAAATAAATACACACATTATTATATCATCCATTAACAAATATGTATTAAAATATTAAAATTGGAATTATTTATTCACAAAGCCTTATTAAAGTTTGATACTTTGTTAAAGTAAATTTATATTGTTGGAATAAGATTGGCCATGTATTGTCCTACCTGCAGTCTTGTAATTTAATCAATGATTAATGTAATGTAATGTATAATGTAATATATGTGTTACTTACAGTGGTCATACGTGTAATAAAAATAGATTGCATTGAAATGCACGAGTGCACCCTGACACTACCTGCCACGCTATCTATAGATTCACTCAACAAATAATGTTAGTTAATGGCTTTGTCATATTGCTAAACACACATTTGACTTGGCAGCTGAAATGACCTTTACATAATCTTGCATGTCAAAACATATCTTCAGGGTAATATGAACAATAGCATTGTATCTCAATTGAAACCCTATCTTGATGACATCTCTCATACCCAAAGCTAGTGGTAACTACTAGTATGTAACTATGGTAACTACTAGTATGTAACTATGGTAACTACTAGTATGTAACTATGGTAACTACTAATATGTAACTATGGTAACTACTAGTATGTAACTATGGTAACTACTAGTATTTAACTATGGTAACTACTAGTATGTAACTATGGTAACTGCTAGTATGTAACTATGGTAACTATGTTGGAGAAGCAAAACATATTATTTGAAAGAAGAAACTGGAAAAGACTGTTATTAAATAAATGTAAAAAGTGACAATTAATCCACGTATAATTATAGGTCATGTTGGTCTGTATATATGTATTTTTGCAGTAGATATCACTTTCAAATATCAAGTGATATCTACAGCAGTAGTAGATATCGTTTGACCCAATTCTTGGTATGTATATTTGATTGTTTATTTGAATGTTCTACCATTGTGATGTCATGCTGTAGATATCGCTTGACCCGAGTATTTGATTGTTCAACCATTGTGATGTCATCGCTACAATTGTGATGTCGTAGCATTGCTATGATGTCACAGTGCA
>JAUTBT010084521.1:0-12251 GCA_032361225.1 Lepetodrilus schrolli | reverse complement strand
AAACATTTATATACACATTATGTACACGCTTTATAATTGATTAAAACACACGTATTAAGCACAAATCATTTGAAATCTAAACAGGCATCCCGAGTTATATTTCGAACAGCGCCCTCGTGCAGCTTATGATTGGGACGCGAATAGCAGCAGGGACTTGAAAAGGGGCCGCACAGACGTCTTTTGTGGTGGACTTGGGCAACATATTACTCCACAGCTCACCATCCAAACACTGCCAATGCAATGATGCTGTGAAAATATTGAGATTTTCAACCTGCAATAACATTATTAAACCATACTCCTTGTTGACGAATTGAAGCAATGCAAAATAGCATGTAGACTTTACGTGAAAGGTTCATATTTTGGGGAAAGTTTGTAAATTTACATGTACAATTTAAAATATATTAGCATTAATCATATACTACCATGCAATCACATTTTAATGGAGTTAATCTTTTATCATTGTAGTGTATTGTTAATAATAAATTAATCGTGTGGCGATATTTCAGTGATTTTACGAACACTTGCGCAACCATTGCAACCAGAATATACTGTTGTATGTGCGTTTATTGGATTGGCCTCAATGCTTCCCAGATATAGCACATCGTCAGTTCAGAATATAGTTCATAAGGTTTCCGCCAACTGTAGAATGTTCAGCTAATCCAATCAGTTCAGATTTCAATTTTGGTGGGAAGACAACGGTGTAATTTCATCAACTGATAACAATATCTATATTATAGAATCAAGTTTATTAATATTACATATCAGTGATATGTAAAGTGATAGCAAATTTATATATGATATAAAATTATTATGTACATTATACACATGCAAAAAGAAGCACTAAAATGGTGTGATTTCATATGAATACCTTCATAATAACAATATAAAAGGAACCTGAGCATTTGGGGCATAAATTGGATGCAAAATATATTCATCAACATACATCATTGGTGTAAAACATAAAAATAAAAGATTAATTTGCACCATGGTTGAGAATATACCCTTTCAAAATGTTCTGAATTACAAATATGTATTAGTACTTCAGTTAAATATTAAAAGTAAAATAAAAAAGGACCTGTGTAGAAAGATCTGACTAGGGAATATCCAGTTGATATATCCAAACAAAAGGTAGAATGTATATCCTCAAAAATGTTCTGAATTAGATGTTAATGTTGTCGGCAATAAGGACAATCCAGGACAAACGTTAATTAATTACTAGGTTTAGGTAATAGTGTGTTCCACAGATTGATTGCTTCGGCATGTTTGTAATTATCAAGATCATTTCATGAACATTTCATAATCACAGAAGAACACTTAGAAATGCAGTAATGTTTATGATATTTGTACACCATACAGTCATTCCACCATTCACGACTGTGTAGTAGTAAATGACAACATGCTCTGAATCTCTCATATTGTGCACAAGTTCTTATTTCTAGTCTCTGTACATCCCAGTTGTTGTTTTTTGGTTGTGAAGATATATTCTAATAAATAATATTCTAATAAATAATATATAAATAAATTCATTTAAATTTGAAAATATTGAAAGCTGTGAGAAATAAGCAAGAAATAGCTGGTAAAATAAAAAATAAAAAATAATCTGGCTCTTATGTATATTTGTGGAACTCTGAGAAGACATGGAAACTCGCATCTTTGCATATGACGAGAAATAACTAATGTGGCTCCACTTTTGCTCTTAATATTTACAGACTTGAGGACAGATTGTTCTGGTTACTGTCAGACTTGCGGACTCCCACACCAGGTCTGGCTGTTATGGCGTCTGGTGTGACGTCTGGTGAACTTCTCTTCCTGGCGTCCAGTGTTGCATCATCTTCTGCAGTCAGTGAATTGTCTTTATTGTTGGATATGTTATCATCAGACGTCTCTCCTTCACTGCAGCTTCTGATGTCCTCAACACCCTGGGCCTACATGGACAAAAAATAAAACATCTTGCAATCAACAAATACTGGAATAAAATAATTGTGCAGACCAATCAAATCTACATATTTTCATATTTTAACAATGAAGAATTTGCAAATGCCTACAGGCTCCAAGTAGACTGGTAGATGTATTGAAATCAGAATGCAATCAGATTCTCAAGCTGAGTTCCAAAGTTTGATAGAATGAATTATTGTTTTATGTCGCAGCGGGAATATTTCACCCATAGGCGACAATGAAATTTGGTAGAAAGTTTGCCTACAAAATATCTGCAGGCCCATAATGTATTTTGTTGGGTATATGTTCAACCATTTGTCATGTGTGAATGCATGTGCTGAAGCTTGCAGATATATCCAGATATATAGGTCTAGTTGCCGTGGAACAAACATGAAGGTGGCATTCTGGAATGTACCCGGCAAGTTAATGACAGCAAAATAAATATTCATAACATATGTTTCATCCCTTTTACCTTGGTTACCTAGAAAGATTATATCAATATTAAATAATACAATATATGTAATGTAATGTCTCTTGGACAATCAATACTTTCATTGTGCATATTTCGTGCACAATTGTCTGGGTGACCAAAATGGACTATATTGTAAGCAGTTACCTCTGTTAATAAGAGACTGTTCTTTTTTCTTTTTCTTTTTATCCAAGATGCAGTTTTCAGTTAACAAGAGATTTTGTTTTCTTCTCAAGAAATGCAAATTGTTAAGTTGAGTAAAAACTCAGAATTAAGTCTTTTAATAGTTTACTAAAGTTAGTTTCAAGAAATTGGGTGAAAATATCCTAGAGCTGAAACGATTTTTTTTTTATATTCGCAAATGAATATTAAATTACGAATATTCAAATAGTGAGACAGCATTCGAATATTCGAACACATTTGCATCGATGTCGTAATACCTTTGATACATTCTTATTTCAATCTACTGCTCTATATCTAGTCAGATAACGCAACAATGGACATTTACTCACCATACATTCGAGATGTGTGATGATATTTTATTTACTTTTTTATCGATAGGGTGACAATATGACTGGAAATGTCACTGTGTAGTACATTATATTATAGTAAGATTTCAAATGAATATTCAAATACAAATAGAATACTTACAAACGAATATTCAAATATGATTTTTGCTATTCGCTTCAGCTCTGATATATTCTAATAGGAGCATGTACAGTTTGCCTAAGGATGCATGTACAATGTTACTATAATGGGAAAAAAGAAACTTACTCCTGTCTTCAAGAAGGCGATGTACACAATACGAAGGATGGTGATGTACCAGAAGATGTGGAGCAGCTGTAGTGTGATTAGCAGTACACAGTACACGTAGTAGATGGAGCAGAACCCCGTAATGGTGATCGATTCAAACAATGTTGAGTATAGAATTCTGAAACATGTAGAACATGAAACTTCCTTAAACTTGTCCCTATGGATTAAATTAGCGTGACATTACATTGCCTGCTGAATAAAATCAGCTGAAATTCCGTCATAACTTGGGGGTAGAGATCAAGACAGCTATGCTTTGCGAATATTGCTCATATGATGCAAACATTGTAAATATCACATGTTCAGGTATAAATGTGCGAAATAATATCATATTTAATGCAAGTATAAGTGAAATATGATCAATGTAACAAAAAAGTTACGTTTTCTTCATTTTTATGCTCTTTGTGAACTATTGCACAAGTTGACCTTCGCGACCCAGAAAGATTAAATTTTGGTCAACAGAACAATGAAAGAGCATACAAGCAGTAATATTTTAGTCTATTATCATATGTAATCTTAGCATTATGCTCTGAGAATTGACCGAGAAATCGTAAAATAAAAAGTATCGTTGAAATCTAAGAAATTACGTTTCCGCTCTACGTAAAAGTAATCATAACTCGGGATTATACAAATATACAGAAATTAAGTCTTGTACTGGTTATGTGAAGTTAGATAGATATTGTTTCCTAACATTGGAGAATAAATCTTGAGGTCATTTGAAGATGAATTGTTCGTATTCAGGAACTGCCTGGATGTCTGAAAATGTATGCACCAACATTCACATCAAACTAATTTGTTATGTCTAGCTAAATGGTGGGGTACTTTCTATAACATTCCTTTTCAGTCACATCATCTAGAAACAATCTACATTGCAAAAATAACTTACATACTACACAACGACGAAGTGCATCAGATTTTATCTTAATCTACTTTGCATCTAAATGACATACTTTGTAGGGAATATAATAATCCTTGTGATGGTCCACACCAGGAGAAAGACCACGAACAGACCGTCTCCTAGTTTTTCATACTTCAAATATTTGGCAATTTTGGCTGCCTGAAATACAGGAAAATATACAAGAATTATTCATCATGTTTACTTTAATACCAATACCACATAGGTTAACCACTTAAATAAATACAAGATCTCTACAAAACAAGGAATTTACGAAGATTAGATGTTACATATAGCTTCCTTCAGAATTGATCCATAGGCCATAGTTATTTGATTGCCTGGGTATTGTTTCACGAAGCTCTCATATCCACAATGAGGCCATAGCGCCCTCATAAGTACCCGATCACATGTACCCCGATCACATGTACCAAATCACCTTGTATTAGAGATTGCTACAAGAGTGCTTATAAGTCTCGTAGTAGATGCGAGAGCTTCAAGAAACGATACCCAGGTTTATGGATTTTTCTGTGCTAATATTGGCTCAGTAGGTCGAAAATAAAAATGAAAATATTGGTCAGAAAATAAATATAATTGATCAATATAATTGTCAATAATTGTTATTTTTATTTTCCAAAGTGGAAAAATTCGGGTCGGAGTATCTCTAAACCGGGAATGAAATAACTATGTGTCAACTACTGAGCAAATAATTCATGATGACCTGGTCAATGTTAGACAGCTCTGGAGAGTAATGACCAGTATTTACCTCTAGCCATGGGTCAACTGCATCGTGAAGCAGCAGTATCAGTGTGCCCATTCTGTACAAGTTGTTTGACCATGATAAGAACATCAGTCCCAGAGTCGCAAAATGGTGGATTACCATTTCCTTGAAATCCTAAAAGTCAGCATTGAACTCAGCAATGTAGGCCAGGTCATGACAAGACAGGAATGGATGAAAACACAAGTTTGTGGTCATCTTCATTGACTGGAAAACTGTTATAATTCTAAAAATACAGCGCAAAACCATTCCACAGATGTGACGAAATAAATTATGGCAAAAAATACATAAAAATACAAGTGAATCTTCTAACATTCAATTCAGGACGATAGTTTGCTCAAATACATCTGGAACAGTGAGAACGTCATCACGCTAACCTTTCGTTTCACATCCCTGAACTGTGTGATGAGAAGAGAAATATAGAAGCTGGCTTCAATTGCATAGTACCAGTAGACATCTCGTGGAATGTGCTGAAGAAAAGAAAGAACATTTGAAACAATCCCAACAGGTCCAAACTGGTGACCAGTGGAAACTGTTGAATCTCGAGCCTTGCACGTCTTCAAAGCGAGAAAAGAGCAGGAGAGGAAAATTTTTATAAATAAATAGTAGACTACATTGGGCACTGATTAGTGAGGGGTACATGGGAGTTGAGGAAGGGGTACAGGGGAGGTGAGGGAGGGGGACAGGTTGTAATTGACAAGCAGGAAATGTCACTGCTATCTTGTATGCTTATCACACATTATGAGAGATTGCATCAACGACACGATTGTGGATGTTACCATTACCTGATTAGTGTCAACTCTAAAAGAAAACCACATGTATTACTATGGCATTTTGGAGATTGGTCTCTACACCATGTACCCTTCATAGTGAAACTGAGAGGAGTGATCAAGTCACTGAGCTGTAGCTAGTAATGACACTAATTAAATGAGAACGGAAAGTCTTACATGATCTGGGAAGCCTGTCCAACAATCCATTGTTTTCCACGTCCAACTTTTCTGAAGAAGAAATAAATTCACATTTGTAAGGAGATTGTGTCATAGTGATGCACCGACTGGTAAAATTATCAGTGTATTGATCATTGAAGCTCCAATGTCGATAAATCGATGGCAGGGAAATATTATGGATACTCATAAATATCTAAAATGTTATTTCATTAGTCGTTTGTAAAAGAATAGGCTCCTACATGCATATCCTTAGGCAAAAAAAAAACATTTAAAAAAAGTATACTTACATCCCAAAGTATGACAGCTCCATAGCAAAATATAAAAAGATAGAAGAAGCATCTCCAACTGTATAAAAAAATATATATAAATGGTAAATTAGGAATGGCACAATAATAATTAAAAGAGGTATTTTATTATATTTGATGGACCACTTTCTATAGTAAGAAATTGAAGTTGTATTATTTTTCATTCCATAAAGTATTTTAAGGATTGAATGTCGAGTAAGCATTCATGACGAAGCTAATGCATCATGAAACCAAATTCCATAAATATAAATGTTGTGATATTTAATTACTGTAAACAATAAAATGTTGTGATATTAAATTAATGTAAACCATAAAATGTTAGAATAATTAAACTTTAGTGACCAGTGGGTTATCAACCTATTAGCATCATAAAATGTTAACGAATGTCCATATTTAGAAAATAGTTTTAGCGATTTCTTCATATAGGTTTATTTTCAATTGCCAATGTGTAACACTGTTGGTAACGAATAGTATGAATTGGTTGGTTGGTTGATTTGGAGTTTACAGCCACTTGCAATATTTGTTCACTCATGTCATGGCTTGCATGCATATGTACTGCTCGTACTAGTCTGGATTTCCACCAGTTTTTATAGTGCTAGCTCACTTGGAATATCACATGCCAGATGGAACATGGATACCCCACTCAGATATTCTGATTCCAAGCCGATCAGTCCTTGCTTTACCTCTTTAATGCCGAGTGCCAAACAGGGGAACAACAAGTACCATTTTTTAACGTTTTTTGGTATGACACGACCGGGGAGCGAACCTGTGAGGTTCCACACTCGGTGGACGCTCCAACTATTACGCCACGGAGCCGGCTGAATAATGATGAAAACTGAATGCATCTCGATTTGCACATAATCACTCTTGAAACTTTGAAATAACTAACAATGATTCATATTTTGAAAAATGTACAAAATTTAATTATTTTCACAGACATTTTCATAATCTATTTAACAAAATATCAATGTAAGTTTACATTTCTAAAACATAGTACATATATTTTAACATATCAAAAATCAACAAATAATTCTTAATTATATGATAAAACATTGCTAAAAATATATAGCCAAATTATTACAAATATGTATTGAAATAACTTCTCTATATTTGGTCTGTTTGTAATGGCAGGGAAACCTGAAAGTCATGAATATGCCACTTGAATAGCCTGAGGTAATGCTGAATTATCATAACACACTTACACATGCATACATGCACGCACACAGATGCGCGCACACACACACAAACACACATGCCATTGATTACAATGAACTATCAGAAATTGAAAGTGATTACTTTTATTACACTTGGATTTTGCCAAAAGGGGCAAGAAAGCATGCTCAAAACACTACATATGCCATCAGTGCCTGGGATGAGTTCAGCCTGCACTACTTTTCTCTACATAGTAATATGTAGTGTTACAGAAGCCATTCAGCCAGCATATTTTCACTATTGGTCTAAACCCTGTAGTTTTGTAGGAAAATGTAGGAAAACCCAAAGCACGACTGGATGTATGTGCAAACAGATTTCATGCTATTTTCCTACTAACCCATTCAGCCAACCACTACTTTGTAGAAAAGTAGTGTAGTGTAGTAATTGTAGTATAGCCTGAATGCACCCCTGATATTGACAAGCCAAGGGTGCTATATACTACACACTGCAGACCTTGCATTATATCATGACTGCCTTGGAAAGGTAACTTCTGCACATGTTGATGCCAGATTGCCGAGTTGCAATGCGGATTCAAACATGGAACCGTTAGGTCGGACTGATAATCTTTCACTGTGCTATCATTTACCACGTAGTGATGGAAACAGTATAACAAAATATAGTTCACACATCCATCAACACCTGTAGAAAACTTTGAAGCTTGCTCCTTTTAAGATACCCTGAGTATGGTTCTAAAAAACTAATACTGGGGTTTAGAAGTGCTTTCAAGATTCTTTCACTTGTATCATGGGGTGTCAGTTTAGGGCAGGAGGAAACCCACAACATCTGTACCACTGAATGTTGCAGTAAACCTGCAAGCATGTGCTGGTTTTGACAGACCAAGGCTGATAACTGCATTGCCACGGTCGAGTTGAAAGGCAACTTTTGCAAACATTGATGCCAGGCTCCTCAAAGCAAGAGTTCTTCAATGACTTTCACACCAAGAACCTTTTGTGCTGTCAATCTGACAAGCTCTCTAATTCCGAGTCTGATACGTCATTGAATTCTTCTTTTAATTTCACAATATTTTTCCGTCCTTGAAACTCTCGCTTAACTCCCCTTGGCAAGGAGCGGCATGAGGAAAGGTCAACGTAGGTCAATTTCAAACATTTCTCGAGTATGCTCCTGTAACAAATAAAATATACCTTTATTGTTTCTTGGATGTTGCATCAGAATGGCATTTTATTTCCATTATTCAAATTGCTTATGAAACTCAATTGATGTGAAATTGTCCATGACGATTACAATCATGAAAGTATTTGTTTGAACATACAATGACCATTGAGAAAGATATTTGACAATCTATTACTCTGTACGATAATTTGAGGATAAATAGATCTCCATACTAGAAATATTACCTTTATGTAAAATATTAACACCAATTCTTAAAGAAAGTGTGTAAAAATAATTTTTAATTCATTGAACAGAATTTGATAGAGATTCATTCTAGCTCTATAATTATCGATAGTTTGATTGCATTATTAATTTATTAATTAACATTGGTGCACAAATATTTCATCCAAAGGAGAAATTATAAATATGCCATTACAAAATAACAAAAAAATATTAATTAAAAATTTAATAACTTACCAGTAATAGGAAAAATACAAAGGAATAATAAAAAAACAACAACAGGATAAGCTACAAGACCCAGGAAGGTAGGAATTCTGGACACTAAGTTGACCATTACAATGATCACTACAAAGATAACCACTCACTTGATGGGGAGAACACCCATGGAGGTTCCAGCTACACTGAGGTACTCTAGTGGACATTGTCCAGCACCATTGGCCAGCGTTGACACCCCTTTGTCCAGATTGTCTGGACACATTGTCCAGGAGAGGTCAACGTGGGTCAGACTGTGCTGCCACTGAAATAGAAATGAAATTTCCAAAGTGATATAATAATAATGTGCATCAAAATTATGAGGGCCAAATCCATGCTTGAAAGCGTCCTCATATGACTACATTATTACACTGGTCAATGGATCAGTGTGCTCACATTTTCCTTCTCAACTCCCTAGGGATTGTACATGCCAAGCACTAAAAGGTTTATCATTCACATGTCAATATCATCCCTCTGGGTACCCATTCTCTGCTGGGTGAACAGATTGAGCGTGAAAGAGTTCTCAAAATTCTAACATAAACTGTCTATGATTTGATTTCAAAATACTGATCTCAAGTGAGAAAACACCATGTCAGGATTCAAACTCGAGTCTTCAGGCCTGAGGTCCGACACACTAACAGATGTGCTATCAATCCCCCACAACCCCAATCCCACCCCAAAATGGCTTTCTTCCCTTGAGAATATTCCAGGCTCCAACAGAAAATTTGACACACTAAAGGGTGGTGCCACGCCAGGGGAAACATATTAGGTTCCTGCATGGAATTCAAACTTTATGGTTTGTAGTCCGACGTATGATATTCCAATGAGAATATATCTGAATCCAGTATAGAGTTTACATTAGTACTAAACTCGAGATTATGCAACCTTTTGAATACAATTTCATGCTCAATGCCCCAAAAATGTCTCCCAAATCCCTATATACAATTTGAGCTTGAGCATGAAATCGTACTCTAAAGGTTTTTCAATCTTGGGGCCCGAGCTCAAGATTACACAACTTTTTAAAGTATGATTTCATCCTCAATGCAAAGTTTTGTTCCCAAATCACTATATAAAATTTCAGCATGAAATTGTACTAAAGAAGTTGCGTAATCTCGGGGCCAGATTCCTTTGTGGGATTTGACCTCGGACATGCGGGTCCATACCTTCCTGAGGACAACGTTGAGGTCAGGGCACCTGGTGATGGAGGTCTGGGAGAGGTGAAGCTGGAGAAGATCCACGGCTGGGATGTCTCGGAGGCACTTGGTGGAGATGTTGGCACAGCCCCGCAAATCCAGCAGTCGCAGATGGACCGATGATTTCAGAAGTCTGAAAAATAGACGAACAGATGAAATAAAGTAATACTTCTCAGGGAGTTGAGAAGGTGAAATGAGTGCACATTGACCCAATGACCTGGGTAATAATGTAGTGCCATGAGCAAGATTTTGAGCATGGTTTGGGCGGAATATAAATGTAAACATTATTAAGAAATAGTCAGAAATTCTAAACTAACTGCAAAACAATCTAATTAACATCAGATCTTGTTTCACTCCTTGAAAGTTTTTGACATTCGTCCAAATATCAGAGTATCAATTTCGGATCTGATTTTAATAAGATTGAATTCAAAAGGAAATTTTAATTGATAAATTGCAAGATTAGTGGTGGTATGTGTTGTTTGTTATATCAGGGTAAAAAAACACTAATTTAGTTTAAATCTTTAAGCTATCACTTTGTTCAGCCAATTGACGACAATTAACATCTACAATAGCTGCAGACATGGCAAAAGACAATTGTGAATTCAGCTAAAAACAAGCTGTGGTCTGCAGGCCCTAAGACACATCCAGGGCAAATACACTTTTACAGAGGGGGGCTTGTAAGTTTTCTAGTGGGTTCCAAGCACAGGCTACCACTGTGATATAGATGAGGACTGCAATAGGTTATGACAAACCTGGTTACGAAGTCATCATCAAATCCTGTGGATGAGTTCAGACCTGATGTGCTGACCGCTAAGCTGAGCTGCTCTAGCTGCGGAAATCCTGGTGATTCGTCCTGAAAAAAAAGTTGTTTGAAAACATAAAAAAGCATGAAACAAGAAGGTTTATTCTAAATAATTCATGCTATGGTGACATAAGAGAACATGGAATACAATAATATATATGTCGTTATATACAATTATTATAATGTACTGCACAATGAAGCAAAATACAATTGAGGAGAATATTGAAGACTGCTCTAACAAGAAAAACTTGCAATTACAAAATAGATCAGCTCAGTCAGTCATTGCAATTCCTTCGAAAATTATGACAATTATTATTTATTTAATGTTACTAAGACTTGGTAAGTATGATATTTTTTTAAGAGGAATATACTTTAGAAATATTTAAACATTTATTGTTTGTTTTCTGCACGAGTATTTCGTTTCACATAAATATGAAAGTGATATCTTCGTCGAGATACATGTAACCTCAAGCTGACAATCTCCCAGTAGGTGACAGCACCTGTTAGCCAATCAATACACAGCTATTCTTACTAACATATTTCAAAGCTTGATGGACATTTCAAGGCTGCTTTGCTTTGTGATACTGGGTAGGTATAGTACTCTGAATGGTTGATTCTCTTCTAAAAAAAAAATGTTATGTAATTCTTTCATGTTCTGAAATGCCAGGGGAAGTAACTCTTACTTTCTACTCTAAGTGGCGTTTCTTTTGTTCAGGATGGCGCTACGGTACTTCCGGCAGTCAAATTGCTTTATTTCCAGCAGACTTGAGCTGCTTGAGTCAGTATCTGGTGATTGGCGTATCTTGGCTGGACAGAGTTAGCTGCGTTGCTTAATTTGCACTCTCACCGTAGTGCGACATGCATATGCATCTTTCAAATCGAGCAGCCGTACTGTTTTTTTCTTTTCACTTACCTTTATTCGTCGGGAGGCAGAACTTCCCCTGAACTTCGAATTCGTCAGTCGTAGGACCCTCATTTTTGGACAGTAAACTTGGAATGTTTCGATGTTGATGGACACAAAGTCGCCAGAGAAAAGGGCATTGGATACGTCTAGCAGTTCCAAGTTTGGACAGGATTTCTGGAGATTGTGAAGGAAAAATGTATAAAAAGAGAGTTGGTGATCTGGGATTTCAGTTTCAGCTTTACAACAATATCATGACAATCTGTTTCTGGTTGGGAAGAGAACCTACAACAACGTTGTGTAACAGCAAGACTTGGACATGATAAGTACAGGCACTTGCCACTGGATAGTAAAAATTATTATAAACATATTATTTGATATAATAATAATATTTGATATAATTAC
>JAUTBT010084520.1:0-12253 GCA_032361225.1 Lepetodrilus schrolli | reverse complement strand
ATAGTATGTGTGTATCTTTGTACACACATACCAACACACACACACGCATACACATATTATAATGTGTGCTTTTAAATACTAAAGATAAATATAATTTAGCCATTGTACTTGTGTATTTACTGGGCTACCTGGAAGTGATGATACGTATTTGCACAACTTTCAAGTGATATTGCTGAAAGTGCCGACCGTTATATAAAGACAAAATATTGTTTATGCAGATAGCATCTCCAGTACATCAGCTCCTGTAAATTACAAGCTCCTTTAACTAGATTGTAGTGTTTTAAGGCGATAGTACACATGAGGAGATACATCTCACTTGCACATAATGTGAACGGGTTGCATTCATTACACGGGTGTTCACTTTAGAAAATGCCTCGTGATCAAAATTACGTATTGTTGGCATGTTATAATACGCGTGTTTATATTGCGCCTAACCCATGTTCGAACGTTTCCTAATATCGCTACATTATTACTTCGGTAAATTGATCAATGTGCACTCATTTAATAGTTTCAACACCCTGGATAGTATACAACCTGTGTTGTCATTATACTTCCCTAAAAGGTTGGCATGCACACTTCCCATTGCAAGCTGAGTGGACTGGAGTAGTGCAGATACAAACAATATACATGGCACTCACACTCTAAGCAATCTAGATATAACATAAGGAAATAGTAAAAACTAGATATTATATCGGAGAGGGATTGTACATATGTACATCCTATTTATTCAATACTATGAATATGATGAATACATTCGTAAATATGAAGTTAAAACAAATTGTATTCAATGTTATTACATTGTACATATACCGTAAATTGTATGATATGGGTTAAACTGTCAAACAATTGTATTTCAAACTCAGTAATGTACAGTATGCTATTTGATAATCATGATATGATATTTTATGGTGTATTCAGCTTTTGTTTTGTTTTATTTGTCAGTCGTGTTAGAGCATACCTATAATGGCACCGGCTAAATTGACATGCATTGCGGTACTGTCATGTTGTACTAGTATGTATATGTTTTACAGAACCTAAAATAAGACTTGGGTTCATCTGTAGTACACGACGTGTCCTTAATTATCTCCAAGCTTAACAATGGTTTAATCAGGGACGCAACTACTATTAGGCCACAAGGCCCGTGCCAGCAGATACTTTTGTCTTTAGAAAACAAACTCAGGACTGTACCATTCCTGCAGTTCCCATTAGTATCATGTGGACCTGGGTATCGTTTCTAGAAGCATTCATATCCACAGCGCTGTCGTAAGCGCCCGACGACTGTTTATCAGATCGTTGCGGGGGTGCTTATCGTCTTGTAAAGATATGAGAGCTTCGTGAAACGATAACCTTCAAATTATTTCACTCTTGGCCAATTTATAATCTATTGCAAAGGTTGGAGTTGAAGTTACCTCGGTTAATTGTCTACAGCATAGCCCAGGCCACGAGATTACGAAACTTTCTTGAGTACGATTAAGTCGTGTTCACAAATCTCCATATACATTTAATGTTGAGCTTGAGTAAGACATCGTATTGAAACAGTTTCTTAATCCCTGGGCCCGATCATTACATAAGGGTAACTGTTCAACTTGTAGTAGACTTGCGTTATCATATTCTGGCAATTGCAAGCATCATCTGAAATTTTATATTTTAAATATTGATATGCAGTAGCTAGTGATTATGATTTGATGAAGGACGAATGAATTAATGTGATTTTCTTGAGACCAAAGAACATGGCGTGCTATCGTCCAATGGCCGCATGTGAAAGGTAGGTACATTCGCTTTGGCCGTTGTGACTGACAGAAATAAATTTGAGCCGGCTCCTCGTTTGAATAAACATCCGTTATGCGTTTTGTATTTATACAAAAACACAATTGCAAGCCTTAATGTTATTCTAGGATCTATGATCGTCACAGAAAAACACAGGCGTCATGTTCCAGTATCATAACTGGATCCTGGCAGGACACTTTCACTTCGGGCGTCCTGGTCCGGACACCTAACAGTACATCTTTTTGTTTGTCGTGGGTTTACAGAACATAGAGGATTATTGCTGGAAATGACACTTACAATGAGTGACTATTGGTTTCACGTATGCTAGTTATGTACATGTATATGCAAGTAAGCCTTGAGTGTACATAGAGGTAAACATCTCGCGAGAGTGTCCATGATGATGAATTCATATAATCTGGAATCTAGATGGTATATACGAATATCGCCTTGATAGTTGTATTACCCAAAATTATGCTTGTCCAATTCGTGATATTCTAGGATGTGAAAAAATGTTGAGAATAAAAGAAATAAACATGTTATATACATATACATATAAATACCGTTACATTTAATGTTGTGAAGATTGAGAAAGTCCGATGTGAAAGAACATACGTATTGCCATACTTATACATACTTACCAAAATTATATATTTAAAGTATCCATTAAAACAAAGGACAATCAATATTTTCTTGCAGACATATCTGCTAATACATTGTACATTGTATCACAGTGGATTGAATAATTGAACATGCTTTCTTGGATTCCGTTCCACAAAACGGGAGTAGCGCTACCAATGTCATAATTCAAAGTTGGCGTTAAGCCCACCGCACACGGAGAGGATTGTACTGTGCACTCTCCTCTCCGTTTGCGGACTACTAGTTGCTAGATAATGTCTGCCACTCGTGGTCAAATGCACATCGTTTGCGAGGGTTGTGAGAATTCGGCTGAGCACTTTATCTTAGCCGACCAATGAAATCGCTGGTACAAGTCACCATTTTGCCTCGGTTTCGTGACATATTTCATGGCCACATATTTTATATATATTCAAAGTCGTTAGTCAGGAATATAATCACCGATCAATCGTTTGACCATTAAATATATGCCAACTAACCATGATTGTATGCCCTAATCAGCTACTGAGCTAGATGTATATTTTCAAGAATCCAAGCTTTCGCGCTTCAAAATGCCTCATAAAAATATCAATGATGAAGATATTTGTTTTCCCTGTCGATATCTTTTCTCTTATTTGGAAAATTGAACTTCTGAACATCACATTAAAACATCGCTCACATCACTAAAACACATTATTCTCCTTTTAACAATGGAAAAGTGACCAGCCATTTGTAAATCATGTCACTTGTACCTGCGATTCCATTGGCGGGGTGATAAAGTGCTCAGCCGAATTCTCACAAACCCTGCAAACGGTGTGCATTTGGCCACGAGTGGCAGTAATTATCTAGCAAATAATAGTAGCAAACGAAGAGGATTGTGCAGCACTGTGCTGCACACTCTGTCATACGCGGCAGAGTGCACAGCGCAATTCTCTCCGTGTGCGGCGGGCTTTAGGCCGAGAAGCCTGGATTGACGGCAGAGGGATCGAGTCTCTGAAACTAGAACGAGCACAGTTGGTCGAGTGTGTGATCGGCATAAGTGAGAAATATGACATGCATTTGATCATACGTTGGTATCGTTTGATGGAGTCGCCATTTATCTATCTAAACTGCACTTACTTGTAACTTTTTAACGTAGGATAAAGACGGATTGGACTCCCGAAGATGACGTGGTATCAACAGCTGATTAACGTTCAATATATTGAATCTATTTTGAACACAAGCGAGTATCCAGCCAATGAGAGCGCGCCATATACATAGACCATTGCCTGCATTCGGTTGACGTTGTAAGGAGTTTGACAACGGCATTTGTGTGACGTGCTATGATTGGCTGGATCTTCGCTTGTGTTATTGAACTTTGATGCTCACGTCGTCTTCGGGAATTCCATCCGTGAATATTATCCTACGTTAAAAAGTTACAATTAAGTGCAGTTTACCGGTAGATAGATGAATGGCCACTCAATCAAACAATATAAAGTATCTGCGAATGCATGTTATATTTTTCACGTATGCCGAGTGTACGGTCGGCCGATTTATACACCCTAGGTTTGATACACCCGTCCCTTTGCCGTCAATCTAAGCACCACGCAGATATGACGGTCAGAGCTTCTCTGCCTAAGTTGGCGTACATAAGTTACGAAGTTCGTAGCTACGATCCTTCTGTGGAACGGGACTCGTCATTATAGACTATATCTACAATAAATGCCAAATAAATAGTATGACGAGGATAATAATAAACTATTGAAAACACACCATTTACAATTTTGGAATTGTTCAGGGATTTTAGTAAATTATTATAATCTAAGGACTGTACGTTAGCTGAAATGTCCAAGCGTAATACATCAAACCACGAACCTTCGATATAAGAACACACATATCTTGTTACATAAACGAAAGCCATCGAAGCATGGTATTATCCTGTAGAATATTACGCTATCTGGCACATCTACATACAGAACTCCAAGTGTGTCAACATTCAAATATAAATCATAGACACAAGATTCATCGTAAACAAGACAACAATAATTGTGTGAGTGTAATACAATAGAATTAATGTATTCACAAAACGCATGAATATGTGTAGCATTCACATAACATTACATCCACACGTTAAATGCCTGTAGTACTATGTTCAGATGTTGCTTACGATAGTACTTGTGGTAAAACATGGCTAAGGTAAAGTAAAACATATATCGATATGTCATCGATTGCGATCTTCATGTAGAATCTTGAATTGTAATACTCGATCCAAATGGTGTACACAATGCTATCGTCCATCGACAAGACTTTCATTTATCATTTCATGTTATCACAATTCGGGTGGCAAACATGACTGGGCAATTCTGTGTTAAACTTCCGGTCTGATAATTGTAAATTGGCAAGTATATTTCAGGGCACTAGTAAACATTTTATTTACAATTCATATCAGGTCAAAGTTTAAGGTATGACAGATTGTATTATAATTCACGGAATTGGAGTGTAAGTCGTGGTCTACATCGCGGTCGCAAGGGATTTGTTCTTAAATGTTTTAAAATAATATTTTTGTTCTATATTATTTTAAAATATGGTCCATGATTTTTGAGCGGATAAGGATACCAACTTTCACACAGTCATGGATCTTACGTGAATATATAGTATCACTGGAATTGTTAACGTACAATAGAATTAATGCATTCACAAAACGCATGAATGTTTGTAGCATTCGCAGAACATAACATTCAAACGTCAAACTGTAGTACTATGCACGGTGGACATTGGCAGTCATGATAACGCTATGCACGCTGTAGGGTACCGTCCCTTATTGGTGACTACTCAAACTTGTGAATTACAACGACCAGCTCACTATTAGTAAACTTGATGTGTTTGTAAATCATTATCAACAGTTTCAGACATATCTTTCATATTAAGTTTTAAAACATTTCAGTTGAAAATGTTTAAAGGCTTACACTCACTGGTTTGTTTATATATTTCATGGTCAAACATATTTTTACATGAAAGTATGTACATCTATGTGTCTACACAATTATATTAGGTAACCACCTACATTTTCCTCATATCCCACTGGTTTTCTTTTATTATGTTTTAATATTTATTGCTACGTAGCTTTATTGGTACCAGTAGTGGAAGGTTATTTTGACCGTGTTAAATTATTATAGTTATCTCCCTTAGTCTATTAGACTATAGACAATTGAGATATTACAGCACCAAGTCAACGGGAGAAATATCACCTGAGCAAAATGCCAAACTCCAGTTTGCTTCGAGAAATCGGGCCAGATGTCAAGTACACAGTATGTCCACTAATATTGGGCTTAACCCAGCGTCAATTCCCACAATACAAGCCAAATGCAGGAAATGTACACGTATGAGTAGTCACCGGGGAAGTATGCATTTTACACGCGCATTCCTACATGAAAGGCCATGACACGCGGATCGTAGTGAAGATACCAATTGAGATACGAGTCGATGTACTACACTGAAGAATATGCCATGCCCAGTCCAGTCAGACAAAGACAATCAGATTTACTGTTCTAAGAACAATTTAGATATTAACGGGTTATTTTCTTTTCTTTTCGTTTTTTAAACATGTGGATACATGATTGGCGAATCAGTAACAGAACAGAACATAACTGTATTTCCATCTGTCAACTACAGCAAGTGAGGTACAAACATAATAATAAGACGTGTTTATATTATTTTATATCAACAATATACAGGGATTGTAAAGGGAGTGGAATCATTGCTTGCACATACATGTGATATAGCCGGTTGAGACAGCATATTGCAGTTTCGATGTTATATTATAATCAGCGTATAATTGATTTCTAATTCCAATAATCTAGTCCAATAAGTTTTTTTTGTTGTTGTGGAGAACCGTATCAATTTTGCTAATATCAAACGATACTTATAATACCATCGTATATTTATTATCTCGTCTATTATTTGCTTTACATTATGTAGACACTTTGGAACCAATCTGTCAATATTACTACTGTGTCTGTTTCGGATCTGATTTTACTGCAATTCAGTTTTAACTTCATGTACATGGAGGCTGATTCTTCCGCAACACTACTGTTTTGGAAAGAGTATCATTTCTCGAATCCCTCGTGCCTACTACGATACAATAGCTTTTTTTCGTAGCATACTTTTATATGTATATCCATGTACCCATGGCGACCAGTTCATCCTGTAGGGAACGACGTAACTCTCACGTAACGTTAATTCCAACCTTAGAAATATTGTAGTTTATGACTAATGTTGGTGATAAGGCTACCTAAAGGCCATTATAGACTAGGCGATTTTTATCGCTGCAACAATGTTTCCGTAAGTTGAGGCAACTTTAGTCTCCTCAACACTGTCCTATATATTATACGAGACCGTATACGTCAATTGTGTCGTCGCAACACATGGGAGACAAGCGATTAGTCTCCTCAACACTGTGCTATACATTATACGAGACCATATACGTCAATTTTGCCGTCGCAACACATGGGAAACAAGCGACTTTTCACTATACACTAGGCAACACATATCTCAGCAACATTGTTACGGCGGTATAAATCGCCTAGTCTATAATGACCTTTAGAGTCAAGTAGTTTCGTTCAGGAGTGCCCTGGAACTTACGATAGCGCTATGGTCTCCTAGCGGGCATGAGAGTTTCGAGAAACGATGGCCATTAAAACCACTGCACTGGTTCTTGAAACAGACAGGTCTATCATCGCACATACGAGATCAAGAGAGTGCTGCAATACTAAAGCTGCTAGACGGCGACAGTCATCAGGGGTCAGGAGACTAGATGTCGTCCATCAACTATCTTAATCTCACTTCCAAACTATTGTCCCGTTCCGTCATAGCTTCCGAGAATGGGTCAGCTTAGTAAAGTCAGTGTGTTGGGCCATTTAGTCTCACGATCCTACTGACTGGGTGCTTGCTATAAGCTCAGGATCCGGGACAATTCACTCTTAAAGATGTCTTGTTCTCGTGGTACGAATCGAGAGATGCATTCCTTCCAGACATCGGGTGAGTTTGGCAATGGGAAAATGAGCCTCCATGAAACACGATTTCTTCTTGCCCCGAGATTACGAAACGTTTCTGTGTACGAGTTCATGCTCAACTCAAAGTTTTGTTCACAACTCCCCATATAAAAATTGAGATTGATGATGAAACCGTACTCCAACATGTTCGTATTCTTGGGACCTGAAACATTACTCATTGAATTCGACTCTAAGCATTGAACAACAAATATATTATCTTATAACATATCGGTGTTGTATATTAATTACATCAGTTGAGTTAGGAAGGTTAATGCCATGCTGTTTTATATCCAACTCCCGGAAATGCTTATGAATGTAGAATCCTTTCCAGTTAGCATTCTGACAAGATTGTGTATGACTTGATTCTGTTTAACCTCTTCCCTGCATGAATTATGTATTGAGTGGCGTTCTGTTTCCATCAGGAAAGTTTTAAAGTGAGAAGATCATCTTTGCAAGAGGTCAAAGGTCACCCATCAGGTTAATGCATATTCTGATACAACTATCTTTCCCTGATAATTACGATTAATTTTCAGATCGTTTTACTAATCTATAAATATCTTAATTTCCTAATTGCTTACACTTAAGACAATACACATGTAATTGTTAAGTCACATTTCTTATTTGGAGATTCCCGTAGCTATCAGTACCCCATAATCGTTTGGTTTTACAAACATATTTTATACGTATGATGACACTGCATTGCCCCGACAGTCATTGTATTGTTTAATTGACACTTTGTAGATTACCTTAATGGTTTCTATTTTACATTTTTTTGTAGATTGTTTTCATAGTTTTACTTAATTGTTGTTTTCATAGTTTTACTTAATTGTTGTTTTCATAGTTTTACTTAATTGTTGTTTTCATAGTTTTACTTAATCGTTGTTTTCATAGTTTTACTTAATTGTTGTTTTCATAGTTTTACTTAATTGTATTAGTAATATTATGCAGAAAGATACAATTACAATATTTAAACATTATTTAATGTTACGTCTAAAGACTTTAAGGTATAATGTGTAGATCATCTGATATTCCATCCAGTTCCATCCTTGCTTAGATCTGATTCTGTAGCCATGCACTGTAAGTAGTATGTGTACATCAACACTATCACTTACGTTCCAATTCAGTAATTACCTGTCAACATCAAAATGTTATACAATCGTATACTCACTACATGTTTGAGCTAACAAAGTTACATACATATACACATTATAGGCGCCAGCGCTTTTTCATATCACACGCACACATTTATCAGAAACCAGGGATATTCGATGAGTTCAGAACATGCACGTTCCTAACATCGATGTTAACATATTATATCAATATGTATAGACATTCACAATTTGTGTTGAACATCTGCTGATCAGTTGGCATTAAAGGCATACAATCGCAGATTAAGCGGTCGTTTTGGACCGAATTTGAGTTCAAAATGCAAAGTACATGCACTTAGTATACATATACTCGCTGTTATACCTCCAAATATATTTTCACAGCTGTAGGATAGGCACATTGCTATTGCAGTTTCCGGAATAATCAGTTGGTAATGTACTGTAAAATCTCAAGTGTCTATAGTCTAATAGACTAAGGGGGACAACTGTAATAATTGAACACAGTCAAATTAACATTCCATGACTAATGGTACCAATAAAGCTACGTAACTAAATATGAAAATATTGAAAACCAGTGTGATGTGCGAAAATGTAGCTGGTTGCCCAATATAGTTGTGTTGACACATCAAATGTACATACTTTCATGTAGAAATACGTTTGACCATGAACTATTTAAACAGACCCGTGATTGTATGCCTTTAACCCAAGTAATATAAGACAATGGCGCTATCTGAATCGCTAGCTTTAGATCAACCAAATAGTGGAATTGTGCAGCATAAATAATGTATTTTAATAAGTGTTTTCAGTGTATCGTCTATTTTAGTCAGGCAGTTCTCTTTCTAGGATAAAACATTTTCTATTAGGAATTGGACATACCTATTTCGCTTCTAGGTGAGGAAAGAAGCTCATATTATATCAAGATTGAACTCAGTTCAGATTGTGAACAGTCCATCATTTTGACGTCTTCTATTTTCGAGTGAAGAAATCTAGCCTTGTATACCAGTCCTTAAAGCGTATATAATGATATGATTTCAGAAATACGGTGTACTAACAAGTGCAAATACATGCTTATCATCAATTGTTCTCAAATCAAGTTTACCTCACCAACTGATATTCACGTTCGTCTCGACGTTATTGTTTGGAAATATCCGTTGTTGACATTTTCTTCATATTTTCCTCGTCATTTACAACACACTGGAATACACTGCACACGATCATGTACTCATCATCGTTACTATTATTTGCGATGCCGAGTTATTACAAATCTTCAAAAGTCTTGGGTGCGCTTAGCAAAACCACCCCAGTTATCGCGATGGTAACGGAGACAAATCCCGACAATAGCAATCTATCCACGATTTGTGCCACTTGCTGCCACTCGGTTTTTATAATGTCCTTCCGGTCTTGGTCAGCTAATCGTATTTCATTTTGTTCAATTGTCTGATACACTTTATGTAAAACCCGCATAAATTGTTGTTCAAAGTTCTCCACGACTGCACTTCCGCCTTGCTGTCCCGACCGGAAGTTGGTAAAATGCGATCCTAGTCCCCCATTTGTAGACTGTACTGGCTCCTCGACTTTCACGTCCACCATGCCAATTCCTTGCGAATGATCGGGCTTAAAATCCTGAGAGAAAACAAATATACACATCGAATTAATTCGAAATTAAAATCAACCTAATCTAGCAAGACATTTTGGATCAACCTTCTTCATTGACACACCAGTGCGCGATACTGCTGTCCGCATTATAGTATTGAACACATCTAGAAAACGACGCATGACCGGAAGTGAGCATGGTTTTGCCTGAAAGTACCGGTATGTTCTACCACAAATTTCGTCATATGTGCCACATTGAATACAAACTCCATATACTATCATATAAGAACGTCCATTGTTTATCATTAACTGTAAGAATCATTGTTTTATATACAGTACCACCTAATGTCATGGCGGCAGGGTATGCCAATGCTATCTATGTCGCCGATCCTGAGATTCGAACCCGAGTTACTGGAATGTGAGTCCAATGCTATACCTACTGAGCCAAAGGGATAACCCCGCTTGCCGATACCAGTAAGAGTATCTATATAACACAGCCGGCTGCATCAATATAGTGGGGTATGTTTTGTGGAAGAAGTACTGTATTTGAAGGATTATCAGAAATAAACCGTTTTAACATTGTTGCCAGTACACCACATGTCGATATATATCACGCCACGTATCGTGCCAATAATATAAGTAGATGCCCGAAGACATGCACTTTGACATATTATTACGAATGTCATCGCACTCGATGTTTAATACACTCGTGATATGACCATTATTAATGTTTGTTGTTACATATATTAACACACGTATTTAAATATAAGCACTTACAACAACTGGATACGGTTGATTGCCATCGGGATCGCTTTGAGGCGCTCTCTTGAACCGGATGTAGGAACTATTTCCTGTAGCTCCATTGCATTCGGGCGTGAACTAAATAAAAGTTGAGACGGAGAGGAAAATATAATTATTATCGACAGTTTCGTTATTAAATCAACTGTTGACGGAACCGACTGTTTGATACTGAGCGCTAGTGTAGATCTTACACTTATGGAACACTGGTATTAAGTGACTGTCTTACGGACAGAGGAAGCGAATCTAATATTATGTTCAGAAATAGTGCACTATGAAGGTCGATCAAGGACGGCTTATAATATCGTTAGATTTTCAGACTGCTCTTGTAAATGCTCCAGACGGCAAATACTCAAAATCGGCAACGTTATTATTTAAAGTGTACCACATTTAAGAAATATGTCATAGGCTAAATTCATAATAAAGACTTTCAATATTTTGTGTCACAATATATATACAGGCCCCGGTTGTAATATGACGCCCGTATTAGTTGCTATACTAATACCATTTTTGCAAAGAAGTGATCATTTACAAATGAAAATACATGATTAAATTAGCTACGTTGTCTCATTTTATAACATTTTCATATGGGTAGTATTAGGCAATTTATCAGCGCCCTATACCGCTCCAGACATGAATAGCACGCTATTGCTTCGACAGACATTGCTTCGGCATACATTGCTTCGACAGACAGCAATTACATATATTGTCGAAATAAGCTTATCTGCGTGTATATATTGTGGCGTTTCCTCTGGTTTCCTTTAGTTCGGATTCCCAGTTCGCGGGTAGATTAACATTCACTTGCTGGATCCGTCCGCGGACTCTTACTGTCTGTGTATATGTTATCTATGCAGTTTGTGTGTTACTAAAGAAGTCATCACCATCGTTCATATTGAGTTTCATTTCATATTAGTTACAATCTCCAACTGTGACAACATGGAAAAACGCCATTACTTGTACACATGCAGTGTTAAGGTTTTAATGTATACACTTTCAGCTCATTTATTACTTGAATGTACTATAGGTTGAATCGTAGCCAGGCCATCTGGATAATATATTTGTTTTGTTATCGCAACCACCAGGACAAGACAGTCGTACGTGTACATGTCAGATGCATCGTCACGACTCTCCATACCACCCTCCAATAGCCCCCCTTCCCAACCTAACCCCCGCCACAACACCCATATATAATGACATTTATTTCTGACATTGATATGATGTTATAGTAATACATTATATAATTTTTTTAATGTTTTTAAAATTATTTGTTAATTGGGGTTTAGAGTCGCTTTCAAGATTCTTTCACTTATATCACGACTTGTCAGTTTTTAGGGCAGGAGGAAACCC
>JAUTBT010084519.1:0-12253 GCA_032361225.1 Lepetodrilus schrolli | reverse complement strand
CGCGAACATTGATGCCGGGCCCCCGGGGCGGGATTTGAACCTGGAACCTTTGGCTCCGAAGTCCAACTGCTCTACCATTTTCGCTACCACCCGCCCCACATCGTAATATACAAGTGTGTGTATATACGTGGAGCCCTTGCAATGCTTTGATCGATGGACAATTGTGAATGGAAAACAGGGTTAAATGCCACCCACAAGAAAGTAAGAAATAAAATTAAACATTAAACCTAACTAATTAAATTAACTTTCTTGGTATTTTCTTAATATATACTAGAAATGCATTACTCGTGATCGTAAGGATATTATAGCTATACAATTGAATTGATTATTTTATTATTGTATTCCATTGACACATTCATAAGAACTCTATAGGCATCAGGTTTTAACATTAATTGAATTAGAACATGTTTGTGCTAGACTCATTACTACAAGGGCACGATCTATGGGGAAAGCTACAGCATATCTGAGCCGTCCTAGGATGCCTGGTATTTTAATTGAATGTGAGTAGTTCGAATGTTCATTAATGTTTCTATTCCAGAGAAGCAATCCAACCCTGAAATACTAATCGACATGAAGAACAATGCATAGTTTGCATTACGATGTGTATTAGAGTTATGAGTACAATTGTATACACAATATTAATTTACAAAGCGTCTTTTCAAAACTGAGTTTCAGAGAGAAATAGGGGACCAACAAAATAATGTTTACCGAATAATTTTAGTTTTCGGATGTCTGCTCCAGAACTACTTGCAGAATTAATAATTATAACGTTAATAATCATAGCGTATTACTCCTCATAGTTACTTCTGTTAGAGTCTTTGTACAGATTAACATAACCAAACCATATCGACTTGATATTATAAGTGTACTATTTCTTTCTGTTGTATTGTATTACTAGTAGGTTATGAATGTATAAGTACCACATACACGTATGCAATATTTACTTTCTTTTCCTTGATCAACATGGCAATTAAGTATTTGAAATATCAATGTTATAATGTTTAAAGTATATTCTCACAGACATTGCAGCGGAGTGTACACGTGGCGTGTGAGGCCACCAGGGTTGCCCGTTCTATCCCCCGTTGTTAGCAGTTCCTGTACACATACTGGCCATGTTTACCGCCCCCTCTAAATACATCCACATTTATGGCCATGCTATTAGTGGCCGTAAGTGTACCAATCTACTGGCCAGATGACCAGGCTATGTAACTGACCCTTAGTACCGTGGGAACGTAAGTTGTATTATAAATAAATAAACAAATGCTAGTAAATGTGTTATGCGCATTAATGTGTTGTTATGTGCACTAGTGTGTTACATTGCATTTAAATATATCTGATCAAAGAAACTTGTAGCTACAATAATTTATTGCAAGTCCAATTTTAGTGTTCTAAACAACGAGGACATCGATTACCAGTATTACTATGTATATATATCACAAAGTACATACAGTAGACTACGTAATAGTATTTTTACAGCATAGCTAATTTATCTAGGCAAATGCGTATATGTTCACGTTACTGTTCATATACTGCTATTTGCATGCATGTTTCATTTTTATACACATTAATTATAGACCGTATGTCTAGTCAATATATAGTTTATCCTTACTTAAATAATTAATTTGTTTTTATTTACTTTTGCAAACTAATGCTGCATATGAGCAACATCATATACATCTATATCATATACACCTATTATTTTTTATAATAGTACAATTGTGTTTATTTCAAGTACATTTACTGATAATGTAATTAGTAAATAAATTTAATTAGTAAATTAACCGGTAACGTGTCACTAAGCACTTACCAAGTTATAACCTAGGCCTCACATCAATGTTTATGCCTGGATAAACCTCCAACCCTACGTTTGATTACTGACTAGCATACATTAGCATTCAATATGTAACTTACTGTATATTGGTTTCATATAGACGGCAATTCAGCACATTGAAGGAGCACGGACGGAACAAAGCATTACCTACCAGTAAACTTCAATGCACTTAAGCTCATCAAACAAAACTTCTGACCATGAGGAACTTCTTGACGTCTTTCACAGTTCTGAGGATTGCTGTCGTGTCATGTGGCTAGTCATGCATGTTGATACGTTGTGTTGACGTGAAAGATGTGAGCATATCACTCACGAACGCCTACAACCAATAAAACTGCAAGTGACACATACTCTGTGTAGGCAGAATTCTATTCCATAAAAACGGTACCAACAAATTCTATATAGGGGTGTGGAAGAAAACATATAGAGCAACTTAGCGTATAGTTATGGAAGGAGAGGAACATAACTACATGAAAGGTTGAATGACTCGATTCATGAAAGTACCCATATCGGCAACCCTTTCTTTCTCTGGGTACATGTTCTCAGAGGATTGGCACATTTGTGTGGGAGAGTACGTCGACACTAGTGTTTGTGTTTAACTTTCAATTGACCAACTATGGAAATGTGCTGCTTACAGGTTTCAGTTAATGGCTATATTTTGGTGACGAATGATATGGAGATGAAAGATGGCATCAGAGGAGCAAATTACCTCTTTCAAGGTGGTTGTGGATCATACTACTTTTATTGCCCTATTTCATGGTTTGGTTATTTGTGATTACATTCCTTTGTGGTTTACTGTTTGATATTGACCTGCTTGGTGCACATCGAGCAAACAGAATGATGTTGAAATCTGGAGTGATTGTACATGCCCAGCTACAAGTGTCAAAGAATCGAAGAGTGCAGTTCACTCCATGCTGATTGTCCAATAATTCCTTCTGTTATATACACACGATCAATTGATATGTATGGCCGCAAATAGTCACCCTGTCTGCTTCAATAGCCCGAACAGAGCAGCAGCAGTAGATGTGTCTATTACTCTAAAACAATTTAGTTTTTTAGACTTTTGAAACATGATGATGTCCAAAATGCAAAAGACATATTTCTCTATCTTTGTTTATATATATCTCACGTGCACATACACAGAACATACATATGCAAAAATACCCAGGCGCGCACAGACGCCCACACATACACGCACACACACAGAGAAAAGCACATAAACACACACACATACACATACACACACACAGAGAAAAGCACATAAACACACACACACACACATACACACACACACACACACACACACACACACACACACCAATACAGTAATCCCTAAGTTAGGCCTATTTTAACTAGTAGTTTTAGTTACTAAAATATGCCATAAAAGCCAATAATAATATACCAATTTTACATGCTAATTCATTAGAAAGCAAATCGTTGGTGTATATTGTGGTGTTCTGGAAATCGGCCTGAGAGTTCTTCTGCGCTATGTACAGCTATCTCTGGCAGAACACCCTGTAGTGAGGCAGACCTTCCATCTATGTCTTGAGGTATAGCACATTACCGAATCCACCAACAATGGCAACTTGTATTCGCATCGACTTCGTCTGGCCTACACGATGTTTTACCAGAACCATGTATGACCTTACGAAGATTAACAGAACTGTGTCTGCCCTTACGAGTTTTTCCAGAACTACATCTGACAAGCACGATACTGGACCAGAACTGTGTTTTGCCTGCAAGACATTATTTAGTGTTGGAAGCTTTGAGACAACTGTCCTTTAGGGGTGAAAAGCAATACTATATTATACGACCGCCCCATTGTCATCTGACGACTGACTTACTGCTTCTTCTGTGATCACCAGTGTCTCGCCATAGGTATGTCTTTGGGTGCTTAACGGAGTGTGTCTAAGCCCACATGTCTGCCGGTACTGGGGAAGCTTGAACAAGCCGATAAATAGTCTGTCGGGTCTGCAACGAGCCAGAACAAGCCGATATACCTGCGCGTGTTGCTAGATGTCTATCTCTGAACACTGCCTGATGGATGGTAGTTTGCTGTGTTAGCTGGCAGCTCCGGTTACCTATGCATACAGCCAAATAATTAAGCGCATTTAAGTGAATTCCCTACCTGATCCACAAATCAACAACGAAATGCGAGCTAACAGGTGGCGATTTCTGGGCAGGGGGGATGGTCTCAACCCAAATCGACTCCATGCAGCAGACGGAAACCGGTGTGTTCTCTGTATTTGACATTCTGTTAGGCTATCGACAGCCCATCTACTCACAATACGTCATTAGAGTGTCGGTCTCCATTGTCAGGAAATGTTATACTATTCCTTACTTTACGTCATACCTGACACACTGGCCGTTCTGGTCACAAGGACAGTGTTCTCAGCATCACGCATGTCCTCGAGGTTGTGTTCTGTGGACAGGTGCATTGACTGTATTCGTACATATATGTATAATAAATAGTGGTAGTTACCCTCTATGCTATTGTAGCCTGCAGATTCAATTGTATCTCTCATACTCATACCCATTTACATACACACTCGTACCTACATCGGCTAATTCGTCCACACCCATATATATATACATACTCATGCCTGTGTCTGAGAGTCTCCTAATGCCAATGTTTGTACAGTATATATGCAAAACTATCTGCCTAAAGGACAGTACCACAGGAGTTTACTAAACATACTTTTCATTCTACATAATTATGATAAGTATCATCTGACTGACATAAACACTGGAGTACAGCCATCCCGAGGTCGGCCTCATATCCTACCTATCTCCGCAAACCAACAGGTGATCTATGCTCTCCTCAACTGCCCTTGGTAATTGCTCGATCTGTTTATCATCTGTTCCAGGACAGATAAACATACTAGAGAGGCCACCTAGTCAGAAGATGCCCATTTAGGTTTACGCATTTGCTTCCGATCATATCATCTCTTAATTAGCATCGAAAGCAGTTATCACCGATTCATCAAAATACACACTCGTAACTCACTTCACCGGCACTTTACTGTCTCTGGGAATGTAGTCAGCAGAGCAGCGCCTTCTACACAGACTGGTACGAACATCACACAGGCCAAGACGTCTTGCATACTCGTTTAAGTAGAACCTTTGAAGGATATAATCTAACCTTCCACATTCGCATGCAATTAATTTTTAGATGAAGCCATAAGTCTTCAAATTAGTCACACGTGCAGGCAATGAACATGGAGTTCGTTTCAAGAACATGTACATTCGATTGCAAGTATTTTAAAGGCTTACAATCACATCAAGCTAAAGAATGTTATTATCAACTGCATGCTTACCTCAAAGCACTTTTTCAGCATGATGCGTATTTTGCCATTCACTACTGATTTAACAGTGTAGTTTTAATGAATATCATCAAACAGAGAGATTATAGTAATCTATTTAAATACAGTGTAAGGCACGGAATGGGAATTGCTCATATGTGAACATGTTGATACCAATGATGCCACACTTTATTGTTTTTATTTACAGGAATAGTAATGTTGTAATAATGATTACTACTAAGCGATAAAGACCACACACGATGCAGCTGCTAACGGGTCAGGACACAGACAACGCCAAACTCTACATCATCATCTCATGTACAGATTGAAGGAGGTCCTTTACGAAGGCTACTGGGGTGTTTCTGTATACTTCAATGACGGTATTACCTGCTGCCTGCACTGTGGTACGAGATTCTTCTACCTGACCATAAGACACCTTTATAAAATCTCGAGCTGCCATCGCTGGTCCTGGGACGGAAGGTCGTGGCGGTCGTGTATTCTACAGTAAAGCAATATAGCCCCAATGGTGATTAAATGGATTTAAATATGGTTTTAAGGCAGACCAAGCTTTTCCATTCATATTCTGAGACACCTTATATGATCCCTCCCTTTGTCATTTTATGATACCAGGCGACGTCGACATGCCATGAAATGAATGGAAGGACAGCAGGCTGGAGAACGGTATCACTGTGTAGCGTCTCGCTGTTACACCTCTACCCCGACCTGCACAATTGTTCTGAAAGATGACAGGTGGAACACGACGTCAACAACCGATAGACCGCCATAACAACGATCATTCACTAAACCAAAACAAGAGTGTTTCTCTTCGCGATGTCTCCACATACTAATTGTGACCAAATGTCACAAGAACATAAAACCTACTGTAATCGGAGAAGCCTATTTCTTCATATTTCCTATCCCGCCACACCCAGCGAACTTCGGCCCAAGCATGTCGATGAAGTCGATGACGTCTTGTTAACGCCAGCCAAATAGGACAAGTATGACGTCGGTGATAGAAACATTGCGTATCCCAGGCGGAGACTGGCTCATTGCTGACTTATTGGCCTATTTTGTGTGACCCAGAACTGGATGATGCTGGAAACTATTTCGTAATTTAGTCTTCGTGATGTCCCTATCCTGCCTGGCTGACGTTACCAAAGGTCTTCCGTTGGCTGGTCGATCTGTGACTAGTTCTGTCCGTTGATGGTTAAATCATGACCATCTACATCCTGCTTCGATACATCCTGCTATTTAGTTCTGTCGCCAGTCCTTGAAAATAGCGATTTAATGTGCAACTACCAACACAAACTCTAATTGCATCTCTTCTATCAGCAAGAGGTTACACAAACCATGATTCTCCATCGTCAGAATATCATACATTGTTCAGATATTTTAATTCAGTAATGCGACCGAATTCTTTTAACGGAGAGTATGGTCGTAGACCCACTAAGTGTTTTCCGCTGAAACATTTCCCAAGGCGCTAGGTTACTCAGATTCATCTCTGAAACTTGACCGAGCATTTATCTAAATGTAATGAGCTCTCTATTGAAACGTTATTACAGCAAGAAGCCCAAGCACGCCCTGTGATGATTGCAGTATCAACTTGTTCCATTTCCAGCCCCTGCTGCAAGGGCATTGCAACTGAACGTCGTAGTATTGCAGGATGTCTAGCGTACAAGCACTGTACAGAAACAGGCATGGTATGATTGCTTGAGGAATACGTATTGCCAGAAAGAAAAAAAAATGGAAACGTTAGAAATAAACTGCAGCACTGAACACATTTTAAACCTGACTGCCGCCAAGACAGATTCTTGGCCCAGCCCCTGAAGTCGTACGAGTGCACTGATGAAAATTAGATGTGGTGTAGTTCCGTTACGTGTATGGGAATGTTGATACAAAAATACTTCTATTAATGAAATATACTGTGTTTAATTGCTTACGTTTCATGAAGATGACCTCCATGTTTTATTAAAACTTCCCCATTTACAATGGTGTCAGCCGAGTGTAGAACATTTATATATTCAAGCAAAGGTTGTCAGGTTTTTAATGTATATTTTATACTGAATTGGTGTCAAACACTATTCTTACATTTAATGTGGCCAATGATATTAATGTGTTATCTAGGCGCCGGGGAGTTCTATATAGATGTAATATAGTATGAATAATAATTATATTATGAACGTTTGCTTCCCTCTCAATATCGCTTACATATTATATGTAAAGTTTGTATTACTATCGAAATATACATTGAAAATGCATGGATGCTACCGTTTAATGTTAATTTTACTATTCTTACAAATGAAAATAATGTATTTTGTCTGTGAGTGAGACATTAATAAATGTATTTACGCCTGTCTGTCTGTCTGTAAGTCTTCAGCCATATGTTCTAAACCTTATCATACACGACGACGTAAGTCTGTTCTGGTTACAATACACAACCTTTGCTTTCTGGATCATGGTGCAATAAACCCAAGACAAGTGAATGCAAAGCAGTCTGGTCGAGTTACGTCACGGGCCGTGTTACCCAGGGGGAACAACTCCTCCTGGTTGCGAAATCATTGGAATTGATCGAGGATCCAATGTATACTAATCACGTCAGCTTCGATTGGACACGGTAATTGATGCCGAGATGCTGTGCATTTCGTGAACCGGCACGACTCTGGAACATCCTGGCGTGTCCGCGTTCAAAGGCCGTGACGGCCAGACCCAGGGTGCGGCCACTTGGCTTAATTATTAACAGTGCTATGGTCCCGCCTGTGCATGCGGACTCCATGTGCGTGTAATCAGACTATGGCTGGGATTGCGAGCGAGGCTAGATAGGTGCCACATGTGGCTACCGTCATAACACATGCAGCCTCATCGACCGGAGGTGCAGGTATGCAATGTTGTATCGAACCCCGTGACCACATCTCACGGCTTGCAGGTGATACCATCACCGGTATTCGGGGCCCAAGTGTGAGCGTCGCCGACGGTGTTGACGCTCCGGGCTGGCACACACCCAGTCAGCACCGGTGTTCACACAACAACTGACAGGCGACAGTGTTATGACGTCATCAGTCAATCATGTATGAAGGCAGGCACTCCACTGTCTGCAAAGTGATAGACAAAGCACGTATTGTTGTCACATGTGAACAGGGATTTCGATCCTTTCAGGAATAACTTCTTTGAAAGGTTCACTGCTGTGAACTAATGTCATTTCCCCTAACATTAATAAAGCGCGCACCGGAGGACGAGCCCCGTGTATACACTATCCTAATCAAACGTTATATTCATAGCGATTATCTTGCATCTAGCTGACGTGTGCTTTGCCTGTCGTATTGCTGCAAAGTCAGCTAAATTTTTTAAACGACTTTGAAAAAAAGCACTGCATGCAACACATTGTATCACGATCAGTCGTAAAATATGTACGGTAATTTAAAATCAATATGTTGAACTACGCCACCAAACATGCAATATGGAATTCATGAAAACGTAAATCCCACTAGTACAATGCTGCAGAGTTGTCGTCCTTTAGTTTTTTCTCTCATGCGTTAAGATGAAGCTCAGTTCTTATATCAAGTATTGGAAGTGCCATCTTTGTATAAATTGAATTACCGATGTAAATTTCTTTGATGACTTGACACGATCTTCTCATACATTGTCTGCGTCAGGCGTATTTTATTCAGTACAATACATAAATGTACTCTACTATGACCATATTCAAAGAGGTGTTGACGGCGGAATTGCAAGTCATCTATCACGTGGTCCTATTCACATAGACTATGCCGTATAATCTCGCAGTTCTCCTCCGAAATGGAGGACCAGTTCCACGGGCCCACCCAGGTTTTATTTCTACTAGTAGTCCTGCTGGTTTGCCTATACACTACTGGTTCCAAGCAGTTTTCTCTCCGCAGCTGTGAACAGTTATATAAACGAGAACGGATGAGGTGTAATGCCATTACAGTTATCTTCCTTGGTTCAGTGCAGTTTTTCCAAGTCACTTGTTACAACTCAACGATAGTAAAAACCCTTACCCATGATATGCGTATATCTTGCAATGAACTGACCCATGTTTGATTTAATTAGCATGTGAATTATTTACATTAAGGTAACTTCACCCTTTATCTCTGGATGAGTGTGTTTTACATCAAGATAACCCGTGAGTCAGAATCGATGGTAATGTGGATGTTTAACATCTATGCCACCCCGAGTTGATATGTTTTAAATATGTGGCTCGTATCTAGACACGCAGGGCTAGAGTCTAGCGACGTTTGCAATGTACAGAACTCCTCTCTCTCTCTCTCTCCTCTCTCTCTCTCTCTCTCTCTCTCTCGTAATATGTAACGAGAAGAAAAGTAACATCTATTTAAATTATATTGATTGTTTCAATGTAATAGTCTATTTTGTTCTTATTTGGATCCTAGTTTGTTATATGTTTTGCTGTTAACTAAATTTCTTGTTTCATCATTTATATAATATGTTATTGTTATTTTCAACTTAATTCATTTTATTTGAAATGCACACATTGGATGATTCCAACACAAATACATTTATTTGGACTAATATAATAAATGCCATCCATAATAGTGTGCGTGTAATATCAGCTTGATAATCTGTTTATTGGTAGGCGTTGAACGCCAAACAACCATGTACTTTACGGTACAATAGTTACCACTGTATTACTACGCAGTAGAATACTACTTCTAAATAAATATCGAACAAAAGCAATCATAGTACGAGATATACTAGCAAACGGTAATGAAAAAAATATTGTCGAAATGTATTAATAGTGGTACTATTAGACGATAAAAATCCTAGTATGAAACACACAGTCTCATTTATGTCGTATTTTATTAGCCTGAAACTTGAGCAATAGTGTTGTACAATAACCTGTGAGATATGCGCCTGATATATTGTCTACAGTAATGAACACTCGTGGTGCTGTACGTGGTACAGTGGCGTCGAGGCTTGTTCCCAGTGTTAACATGTTGCTGTTCCAAGTCTTGGTGTGGATGACTTCAGCAAGTTCGTGGTTATCTCTGTCACAGTGGAGGTCCTCGGAAAGTGTATGTACATACAGCTCGCAGTGACACACACATAATGACATCGATGCATACTATATAGTCTAGCATGGTAATATGACCGTGTTACGTATATGAATGCATACAGTATCTGTATTGGATGCCCTTTCATATCAAACCATTCATACTTTCTCATATTCACACACTTCAGCATTATTATGGACATCTATGGACACCCACAAACTCCTATATGGACAGACTCGTACTAAATAGACTCACACGCGTGCGGTCAAACGCATGTGCGACGTTTGGCTATATCATCGTTATGTTGCGAGAGCGGCATTCACAACTAGACTGTTAAAGCTATGGAAGCAACACTGTCCTCTGGTTCCACACCCATTCTCTAGTCGGCTATAAGCCGTGCCGCCTCGAGCTTAGTACTCTTATAGTCTCCGAGCTGTCTGATGAGCGGTATGATGGCTGCCAGTGAACCGACAATGATAATCAGGTAGATGACGAAAAATATCCTGTCGAGAATGAGAGCGATGGCTTTCCACTCTTTGACGAGTCTCTCCCTCCTATCACGGTCCCCGAGCCTCTGTTTGTGCATTCTGATGAACTCCCTCAGCTCTCGGAGTTTGGACTCTATAGACCCCAGACCAGGGATAGACACCGGAGTCTGCTCCTTCTTCAGGTGGACCAGCACCTCAGTGGAGGCCCGCGGGTCCTGATCCCATCTATTGTCCTCCGAGTCCGCCTTTTCCACGCCAGCCTCGTGTGACTTGTCAGGATTTGTCTTCAGAGGCCTCACCAGGTCGTTCATGAGCAGGACGCGGGCGCACACATCGAAGAGAACCTACAACGACACCAGCATGCTGCATGAAGCCACTCCAGCAACAGGACAACTGTATAATAACTAAATGAATGGGGCGTTACCTTGCGTTTAGCACCACTATGAACAGCTATGACATTGAATTGCATAAACCAAGCAAACGGAAAAATAACGTGATAGAGAGTAGTCCAATACAGCGGCATGAACTAAGCTGTGTTCTCAGCGAGTGCGTGAGTCAAAAACATGTACATGATTAATGATATTATCAGTATGCATTACCTACGTGGTACATTAAATAATATTCTTGCCACGGTTTGTCGCGTCCCTCATAGCGGCAGTCTCGTTATTCGCCTATTTGGGTGAGATGAGCGTTGCCAGTGCTTCCCTAACTGACAAAATAAACGCTCACTTTAAGATTGAGACTGAGTGCGCATCGAAATCAAATACTAACTTTTCTGGATAACATCTTCCTTTGTTTAGTCAAGGAACTTTACCAGTCAAGTATTACTTGCAATGTTAGCTAGTGCGGTCATGAGTACAGGAATCTCACGCCAGCAGTCCAGGTGGAAGCTCGATTATTAGATAAAAAGAAATGCGTTCGATAATGAGTATTTATCTGTCTGTCTGTGCTCAGCTTGGGTGATATGTGATGGTTTCCTTCTTACAGATCAGTGCACCAGCAGTAGCTACGAATACAGGGTACTTTTTACGAGCTCGTGTTCAGTTTATATACTGGCAAATGTGAGGATGGCCAATACTGGGCCACGTAAACATCCCTGCTTCATAATTGTCTAAAGACGAATACATGTATATTCCAGAGGGTGATGAATTTAGAGAAGAGGATCCCGACATCCAGCATGTAGTATAATAACACCCCTTTGACCGCTTTGATCTGTAAGTGTAGTGTTTATCTGATTATGTTACGAACATCAGTACTAGCCTATAAAGAAAATAGTTACACTAAAACGAAAAAGAAAAACATGACAGTTGAAGGGTATTGGTGTGTGCGGATCCATATACGTGTGATTGTGGGGAATGGAGCTGATTGTGCTAGTGGTACTGGTGGCTACTGTGCTGATTGAGGTGGTTGTGGTTGAGGTGGTTGTGGTTGAGGTGATGACATGGACTGATGGTTGATTATTAGTATATATATATTTTTTTTAATAGGGATTTAGAGCCGCTTTCAAGATTATAGCACATACACCACGGCCTGTCAGGAGGAAACCCGCAACATCCGTAGCGCTGAATGTTGCAGTAAACCTGCGAGCATCGGATGGTACTGACAAGACCA
>JAUTBT010084518.1:0-12256 GCA_032361225.1 Lepetodrilus schrolli | reverse complement strand
TGCGGGTTTCCTCCAGCCCTAAACTGACAAGTCGTGATATAAGTGAAAGAATCTTGAAAGCGACTTAAAACCCCAATACAAAAAATAAGAAAGAAAGAAAAGGTAATGCACTGATAGTGCTCAACAATGATAGACCACCAGACCCTGCTGCGACATTAAATAAAAACTCAATCACCCGAGGTTATGAACCTCTTTTGAGTTATTGAGTACAATTTCATGCTCAGTTTTGTTTTCAAATCCCGATACATAAGATTTGAGCTAAGCATATTGTACTCAAAAACGTTTCATAACCTCGGGGCCAGGTGTTCACTATGTCTGAAAGCAGTCCTCAGTCGGGCGGGTGGTAGTGCAATGGTAGAACCTGGCATCAATGTTCACAAAAGTTGCCTTTCTGATGTGAGCATGAAAGGATGCTCTGTCTGTACCGTGGCAATACAGTTATCATCCATAGTCTGTCGGTACCAGCCGGTTCAGTTCATGCATGAAGCTGAATATATTAGTTTTTGTTCAGAAAATGTTTTTATTTTCATTTAACACATGTTTGCAGATGGCGGACCTGGATAGGAAGGCGGTGAACGAAGCCCTCCACAGAGCAGCAGATGTCCACGTGACCCAGGTAATACAGCCTCAGCTCGCTCAGCAGTTCCAGGCTGCTCCTGAGACTCAAGGCTCACCTGGAGGAGAAGGAGGAGGAAGAGGAGGAGGAGATGCTCATCCACAGTCTGCAGTGGATGCTGCACAGGTGGTGGAACTCCAGAGGAGGTGAGCATATATTGCCTATGCTTCTGAACATATATTGCCTATGCTTCTGAGCATATATTGCCTAATACAATTGAAATTTGGCAAAGTAGAGATTTGAACATTAAACAAAGTTGGGATTGCTTTTCCTTTCAGACTGGCAGCAAAAGAACATCATTGGCAGAAAGCTGTGCGGTCCGTGGAACAGTTGGAACAGAATCTGGCACAGGAACGGAACCGCAGTGCACAGATTGAGAAGATGCTCACAGACCTGCAGGAGCAACTCCAGATACAAACTAATATCAAGGAGGTTAGTCATGACACATTGTTATTCTCTGAGTAATGTTAGGAAAACATTTTAAATTCTGTGTTAGACGTACAGGAAAGCGAATCTTTCACGGATCATCTTCCGCGGATCTGGTTGATCTCCTAAACCTGGCCATGGCCGGCAGCCCCTAGATCCCAGCTGTTTCAACTCAAAATACAACATTCCATTCTCATTCTTGAATGTAGGCTCATAGGCTGAAAGATTTAAAGATCACATTTGAACTGTAGCAGTGTGAGTCATTACATTTTGCTATTTTGATGTTCTGTTTTAGGTACACTTGGAGATGGAAGACGATGATGATTCAAGAATACGGGAGGTTAACCCTCTACTCAGTGAGTACTCCGTTCCACATGGCTAAAACTTATTTTGAAATACTATAGATGTAAAAAGAGTTGTAGAACCATGCATAAATTCTTACTACAGTTTTCAAATTGAATTTTAAACAGTACAGTGTTGCTCAATTTATTTACAACTAAAACTGCGAGTTTGCTAGTAAAGTTGACCGTTTTTGAAAACAAAATACTTTTTTTTTTTTATTAATTCATACATGGCTATTTTCTTTTGCAGCTCGACATGGAATGGGTTACTTCCAAAGGATGGCGCAGTGGGCCAGAATAAAAAAGTATGTCCGAATTACAAGTACTATATATCTATCACCACTTAAATGGAGAATTTATGGAAAGTTCTCGAGCATTATCCCTGATTTTATAGTTTATAACCTTTTACCTACTGTAGTAAATGAAAGCTGATCTACATCGCAGAGTGTGTGATCTACATCGCAGAGTGTGTGAACAGTACATCAGGGACAAAGTTAAAATATAATTCTTTGCAGTCAAGGAATAGTGATAGCTGGTGATCACTGAGCTCCTGTTATGGCTGCTTGGCTTAATGTTGAGTTGGTCAATGTATGTGTGATAGAGAAATATCCTCAGGAACATAAGGCATCAGACTTTAATTGATTACTGTTGTTTTTGTGCATCCACTATTTTGTTTACTGGCATGTCTATTATTTTGTTTACTGGCATGTCTACTATTTTGTTTACTGGCACATCTATTATTTTGTTTACTGGCATATCTATTATATCTATTATTTTGTTTATTATATCTATTATTTTGTTTACTGGCATATCTATTATTTTGTTTACTGGCATGTCTATTATTTAGTTTACTGGCATATCTATTATTTTGTTTACTGGCATATCTATTATTTTGTTTACTCGCATGTCTAGTATTTTGTTTACTGGCATGTTTATTATTTTGTTTACTGGCACATCTATTATTTTGTTTACTGGCACATCTATTATTTTGTTTACTGGCATATCTATTATTTGGTTTACTGGCATATCTATTATTTGGTTTACTGGCATGTCTATTTCTCTGTTTGCATGATGAGGAACCTCGTTCTTTGTTAACTAATGAATTATATAATAACATGGCACTTTATGGTTTTGTACATATGCATCTAAATAGTATAGTGCTAGTCCACTAACATACTACATAGTGTTGAGGTTGGGGCAGGTGGTAGAACAATGGAAGAACGTTCAACTTTGGTGCAATAGTTACTTTTCCGACGTGATCATAATAGGATGCTCTGTCTGTACTGTGGCAATGCAGATATCATCCTTGATCTGTTAGTACCAGCTGGTTCCTGCAGGTTTACTGCAATATTCAGCGCTACAGATGGTGCAGGTTCATCCTGCCCTAAACTGACAAGCTGTGATATAAGTGAAAGAATCTCAAAAGCAGATCTAAACCCCAGTTCAAACAAAATAATATTTGTAAATTACGTACATGTATATCATTAGGCCCATATTATTAGCTAGCACTCCACCTTGCATGTTACAAGTTTATCTGTAATTTTTTATGTTATCTACTAACATGTATAGATTATAATGTATATAGCTCTGTGCTGTAACTGCATGTCTGCTTGCCCTCCGAGTCTGTCATTTGCTATTGTTCATTTTCACTGCAGGGAATACTTCTCCTTTTCCAGTCGCCAGGTGACCAAACTGATGCGGAAACGACCTGGAATCCGGACTCTCATCTGGGCATACTTCATCCTGGTGCACATTCTGCTGGTGTCCTGCTTCACCGGATTCATTTAGGATGCTGTATATAGCCCCACTGGCTCACCATACATCTATTCATAAGATTCTGTCAGAACTGATTGCAACGATCCCACTGGCTCATCATACATCCATGCATAAGATACTGTCAGAATTAATTACAGTGGCCCCACTGGCTCACCATACATCATGCATAAGATACTGTCAGAATTAGTGGCCCTACTGGCTCACCATACATCATGCATAAGATATTGTCAAAACTAAATTACAGTAGCCCTACTGGCTCACCATACTGTAGTATACAGCCATGCATGGATTAATTCACAAGATCCTGCCAGAACTGATTACAGTGGCCACACTGGCTCACCATACATTCATGTACGGATGTTACAACATGGTAGTGTATGTACTTGGTTAACTGATTGACAGATTGTGTTCAAGTCAAGTCCTGTATCCATAAAGTGGCATGGAACTTTGAATGTCTGTCTCAACCTTGTGATGTGTCCATCATTTTCAAAGAGTCACAAATTGGGTATTTTCGTAATGGTGACCAATGGATATTACTGAAGACTGTGAATATGTGTGAACAATACTGTTGTAGTCTACCAAAACTATGGAGGACCAACCGAGACATATTGCCATGTGGGGTTTTTTTCTGATCATTTGTTGAATAACTGTAGGATTCGTTTGCACTACTGTAGACCAGCAAATGTTCGAGGTTGGCAAATATAGAGGTTAAATGACTAAAGTGGTTTTGAGGATTGCTATTTTTGAGGATGCCCGTCTAGCATTTAAATAAAATATTTGGTAGATATAGTCTAATGGTAGTGGTTATTATATATCTACCCCCCTGGTCGTCGCATTCTGGGGAATTGTCATCAGCATAAATCCATTGCGAGTATCCATACAAGTTACAACCATGTGATGATTGCTATCCATACATGCACACTTAGTTTCAAATAAGCACATGGTTGTAAGAAATTAAGCTGGTTGTAGTCCTGCATAGCCTAATGTAGTATGAGTTTAAAATTATCGACATTAAACAACTGTTAAACAAGCTGCCATTATGATTATTTGATGAGATGCTATTATCTTTAAAACTTATCAAAGCAGTGTACCAGAAGTACCAGAGATGGGCTTTTCTTGATTGATCACTATCAACACATTGCATAATTGGTCACTCATGGTAGCGGTATGTCAAAGTTAAACAAGTAACTGGTTTCACATTGTTTTGTAGGTTGACACTTTAAACTCAAATACAATACTACATGTATACCAGTATATAAACCTATTCCACCACTTTGTCAACATGAGTTTACTAGGCTGGTTACAGAAGTTATTTTTATGCCTACATTATTAATAGAAACATCTGATACAGTATATATTTACTCATAGTTTATATCCAGTGTCAAAAACTGCGTACTTCATGCGTAAATAGATTAATACCTTTGTTTCGGTTCATAGATCAATGTGTGCGCGGGTGATACAACGTGACACTAATTGACATGCCCCCTTTCTTTCCCTACCGTATTTAGACACTGGATGAACGTACTTACAAGTCTCTCACAGGTGTCTTTGTTACCCTTCATTTAAGTTTTTACCTGGAATCTTTGTTCCTGCATTTAAATTTACTATCGCTATTATTTCTTTATTGAAATATATGATGATTAGTTGTACATGTATGTTATTACAACGTTGTCAAAACGGATATTTATAATGACGTGCACAAGGCTCTCATGCATGATAGTGTGGTTTTGAACCTGACAGCATCAGGAAACTTTAGTGGGTAGAATTAGTTCGAGGTTGACAAATTAACCTCTAATACCTCGAAAGTTTCCAACCTCGAACATTTTTTGGTATACAGTATGTGTGTCGACCTGGAGGATTTGAAACCGTGATATGGATGATGTGATGGTCGGAAACCTTGATCAATCACAAACTAGTGAATGTTATGTTACATATATTCAACAAAATTAATTAAGGGCCAGCAGATATTTTGATGGTGGCTTCCTACCAAATTTTGGACCTAGGCTTAATGAATCTGGTGCCATTCTTCTTCAAACATGTCTGCAGGTTCTTGATTAATACCTGGAGTCTGTAGACGTTTGGAAATTCTTTGTTCTTAAAAATAATATTAAGCTATTTAGCTGGCTGGCTGCTGGCTCTTAATTAATTGTAATACATTTTATTGTATGTTATAAATTCATGCTATGTAGGTTGTTCATTTATAAATCATGCAAATTAGGAGAAATTCAATTTACTATGTTGTATATCAAAATGACAAGATTTATTTGGTATGTTGAACACACAATAATTAGAAACCATTGTGAAATGATTTTAACTATATTTGTTGGGGAAATTATATCAATGTTAATGGTGCTGTGATATGTATGTAAATAAATATGTATAGAATCTACTCAAATAGGTATTGCATGTTGAAAATTAATCTGGAAAAAAATAATATTAGAAGGCATCATTTATTTGTTATGGCTAAGTTCTATTTATTTATGCTATTTCTTGGGGTGTATATTACATTCAACATTATTCTTATTCATTTTATTTAATTTCCTATCAATAGTGTAGATGAATCTCAAAAATCGCCATTAATGCTTAGATTTTTATTGCTGGAATTAAAAACCCTCCTAGAGTAATGTCCCTTTATTAGATTATTAGATACGGGGTGCATTTGTACATTACCAGGTCTACAGCCACATATAATATACCATTTATTTCAAATGTTACATATAATACACATGTATGTTATAATTTATCATGGTAACTTGTCACATGTCACAGTATTTGTATATACGAGCAAGTACTTCATAATATTGATGCATGTACGATGTACAAGTTTGCGATGATTGCATGTGACGGTGACATTAATTAATTACAATTTGTAATTCCAAATGTTTCTCACATGCCTTGCCTATGATTTAATCATAGTAACATCTTTGTATTATATTCCATAAATAATTAGAACGATTTAAATAATTTTTTCAAATATTATTTATTGTAGTAATTAGTCATTTAAAATTTCTATATTGATGATTACTAGATGTCATTCCATTTTATTTTGGACACCTTGCTGGTCTTTCTTGGTCTTCTCTGGTGTTTTTTTTTGCTGTATGGCTTTGCTATGTTGATGTTTGAAAGAGTGGTTGTGAAGCTTGTTTATGAATATGAAAACAATTATGGGTACTTTTTCAATACAAGTATTTCAAAGAAAATGTACAACAGAAATCTGGTATGTATGTGTTATTTCATTCATATTTCTTATATTGGCACCGGTTTTTCACCTCACTTTGTTGCTGTACTAGAGCTTGTGGATATCCCAAATGCTGTCTTTCAAATGGAGGTATTTTTTCCAAGTTATATACATAGTGTTTGAGATGTTTAAGCACATGACATGATTGTTTGTGCACTTTACACAATGTTGCCAATGTAAATAGAATATTATTCAATGCGCAAAGCTGAAAATGGTTGGGGAAATGCATACTTTAACAAATTAAAGAAATTATTATATACATAATTTTGGTTTTGGATTTGATTGTTGTGTCATCTCTCTTCTGGGTACTTCCCGAGATGCCATATAGACCAGTTTTAACTTCATCCATGCTGGAAGCAACCAGCGATGTCCTAAAGAGATCTGCCTGTACCTAATCCAGCAGGGAGAGACGGCAGCATAAGCCAGCTTGGAGTTTCGAATATGCATAGTGTATTTTGCACTACATGTTTCTTACAACCACTATTAAGTATTTGTGATAAGCATTTTAATAACATTGTACTATACTATAATGCGCTTTCACAATTGACATGCATTTGTGTATTGGAAACTCAGTTGGCTTATTGTTCTGTTTATGGATGATAACCTGTGGTACATTACTGATAAATCACTGTAATGAACATTAGATTTTAATAATAACTCTACAGTACGTAAGCACTGTGTGGCAATTATGTGTGATCAACATTAAATATTGGACAGCAATTATTTCGGGATTCCATACACAATTTCAGGCAGCTTTTGTTCAAGATGAGGCAATATTTAGTTCCAGTGCTACAAAGTCACTTCCATCCCTGTACAGATTGTCTGTTTACCATCAAGGGTCGGGTGAATCAGTCTCTTTTAAGAACTTGGTAGATTCCAGACTAGCATCACTAGACAACTTCATGATAAATATGAAAACTATACAGAAATTGTAAATAGAAAATAATTATAAAGCATTAAAGTCATATTTTATTCCAAGACACATTGCAAAGATAAAACAATATCAACATGACATGGCAGCATTGAACAAACTTCATACTGTGTAGAAAACATTCTGGAAACTTCATCCAATTCATGCACAAAATTCACAACCACTTGTTGGAAAAATAAGGTAATTATGCAAATTTTGACAAAATTAATATAAAATTCAATAGTTTAAAAGTTGGCTTAAGTAATATATATTATGACCAAGAGAGGAATATGTTAAAACTTGCTGATCATGATGATATGTACATGTCTACAACTGTAAATGCAATCAAATAAATAACACTGAGCAACAAATATTGTACAATACAAACAACTCAACATTCATACCATTCCATTCAACAACTCCCATGCCCATACATTCATACCACTCCATTCAACAACTCCCATGCACATCCATTCATACCACTCCATTCAACGACTCCCATGCCCATACATTCATACCACTCCATTCAACGACTCCCATGCCCATACATTCATACCACTCCATTCAACGACTCCCATGCACATACATTCATACAACTCCATTCAACTTCAGTTGTCTACAGCATTCAGTCACCAATCCAGTGTTCCAAATATTGGAGAAAATAATAAATGTCCATCCAAATATGTCGAAAACACCACACCATACAGTAATAAAATAGATTCTGCAAAGCTTGATTATCAATCGGCTTGTGCAGTAAATTGTGATCTTCCAGCACTAAGCAATTGTTGAGTTAAATACTAATATCAATGCCGTTTTATACGCATCAATATCAAAGATTCAAAACCATGTATACAGACATGAATAAACATTTGGGCATATTGGCATTTATAAATGTCCTTCAAAGTATGTAAGCGTGTGTTCAGATGTCCTGTCTGCCAACATTCTAGATTTATGTTATGAATTATTTATCTTTTATTAAATTGGGTTTTAGAGCTGATTTCAAGATTCTTTCACTTATATCATGGCTTGTCAGTTTGGCGCTGAATGTTGCAGTAAACCTGCGAGCACTGGCTGGTACTGACAAATCAAGGATGACTGCATTGCCATGGTTACAGAAAGGGCATCCTTTAATGATCATGGCAGAAAGGTAATTTCTGCGAACATTGATACTGGGCTCCTGGGGTTGCTTTGAATCCGGGCCCTTTGGCTCTGAAGTCCATTGTTCTAACATTGCACTACCCCTGCAAACTAATGTCCTGTGCCAAGATTCTAGATCCCCAGCATTAAACATATTCAGTCAATGCTCAATCTGCAAACGAGTCTTTTTATCATTTAAACACATATTCATGCATTTTGATAGCAATGTCCTATCTGATGGCATTAAACATATATTCAGTCATAGTGGCATTACCCTATCTGCTACAATTCAAGTCATCTAAACATCAGCCATACTAATGTCAATGTTCAATCAGCTAAGAATGAATGAATGAATTGGTGTATTACATCGCAGCAGGAATATTTCATCCATAAACAAGGACTATCAATTATTGCAGTGATAAACATAATTTCAATGTCCTATCAGTTAAGAGTCTAGATCTTTTAGCTCGAAGCGCCTATTCAGACTTAGTAATTTCAATGTCCTATCAGTTAAGAGTCTAGATCTTTTAGCTCTAAGCGCCTATTCAGACTTAGTAATGTCAATGTCCTATCAGCTAAGAGTCTAGATCTTTTAGCACTAAACGCATATTCAGACACACTAATGTCAATTTCCTATCTGATAACTTAGATTTTCTAGCACTAAGCAAGTGTTTTGACGTCGATGTTCAGTCTGCTACGATTCTGCATCATCCAGCATGAAGCACAGTCTGTACATATCACTACAGTGATCACAGAAGTTCTTGATGCAAAATATTCAATTATGTATTTAAATTTACATTTGATATTTAAAATATTTTACATATAACAATAAACTATGACAATCTATTGTCCCACACATTAGAGTCATCGTGTTCATAAAAACCAGAACAATATCCAACCATCACAATACCGTATACCTCTGAATGAGCAAATCGTGTAATGAATAAATAAATAATATCTTGGCATTGCAAGGTAAATCTTTTGATGCAGTTTCACTTTCACGGGCATGGCAAATTATGATTTCAGTGGAAAACTAGCCCGGGGTATGGGGGTCAAGCCTCGTCCACTGCAAATAAATCGACCCCTGAACAAATACATTTGTGGGTCAGCAATTCTATAAATATTGGAATGATTGTACAAAATTGGACTAATCCGAGATGGTACGATATTAGTCCAAAAAATATCAGACCATGTTGATAACTGGTAACGAGTCAATATTGATCAAAGATTGCATCAAAGGATCCACCTTTTCAACACTCTGTCACACACACTATCACAAGAATTGCCTACAGATAAAAGTTAGTAGGATTCGCAATGAACATGATCATTATCTGCCATGCTCCGGAAATGTCGGCAACGATAAGATGTGTTGCGAAGGACTATTTCATGTCGTGGATTGTACACAATTGTACTGAGTATGAAGATGGTATGACACGTGTCACGTGTTGAAAGTGACATGGCCAGCTCTCTGATGTGTCATTATTACAGTGACTCTGGAATGAAGTATCACTCAGTCGGATTGAGTAGCTGTTCAGCCATATAGTCAGATAGTAGATTGTGATGGCACCGCTGTCAAATGTACCATTCCTTGGTCGTCTGAAACAAAAAAGAAATAACACTGAAGAATTTCAAACCACCATAGATACGAGTGAGTCATTTCTTGCAGGAATCTTTCACCCATCATGATTAACAAAAGATACAAAAGATGTGAACCCTACTTTCAAATGCATTAACAGATTACAATCATCTGTAACCCTATCCCCGCTGGATCAATGGCAATCACTGCTCTATCTGCATAGCCAGATAGAAAGGGTTAATATTAAGTTGTCATATCTTTACCACAGCCTTTCTACAGAGGGTTGTGCGGGAAACATTCCCTAGCCTAGAACAGAATTACACTTGTAATGGATGTCAATGGATGTCGATGGACATCCATACCATGCTTTATTGATGTCCATACTCTGCTTTACAATGGACATTCATACTCTGCTTACATTTGATATTTATAATCTGAATGGACTTCCACAATCTGTGATCAATAATGGATATACTAATTCCATACTAATTCAAAGTGGAAATCCATAATGCTTTAAAATGGACATCCATACTGTGCTTCATAGTAGATGTCCATATTCTAAAGGTCAGTGAATGAGTTAATTAGTGTTTTACGTCACATGTGATGATTAATATTTAAGTATACATATTCTAATGGACAGCCGTACTCTGCATTATGGATGGTCATACTGAGCTGGATGCTGACCTTCCAGTGTGGACACGGCTATCATGTGTGTCTGCTGAATGGACGCGTCGTCAAAGTCCTGACCGAGGTCATCGGCGTTCAATCCGCCTTGGTCCAGCGCATCGTCGTTCTGCACGTGAGTGACCGAAACATGCGACCCGCCCAGATCGCCGAGATCCACCTCTGACTGAACCATCTGTGGCATGTGGACCTGGTCCATGTGTGGCATGTGCACATGGTCCATCTGCACCATCTGGGCCAGGTGAGTCTGCTCGATGTGCGCCCGGTCCAGGGACGAGGTTTCCACGTGCTCTTGCACATCATCGTCTTCTTCCTCATCATCGTCCTCGTCATCCTCCTCCCCCATCATCCGACTGTCGACGATATGGAGGCGCGTCCCTTCCAGCAGGTCGCCCTGGGAGTCCATATCCTCACAGTCGTCGCCGTCCTGGGACTGGGGTTGGTGCAGGGCATGCTGGCCGGGCGACTCTTGGCTGGACGTCTGAAACAGGCACACGCAATTTTGGTCAAAACATACGAAGACAGGCTTCCCACTTTCCCTCCAGAGTCAATTATGTCACAGTGGGAATCTTTCACCCAAACTTCCAGGGATTAGGGAATATCCACATTTTGCTAGGTAGCGATTTTATATGATAAAAAAACTATTTCTACAAGAAAGGATGTTAAGTTCTCAAAGTGGCAGCACAAACTAATTTAATTATTAATGTACATTATGCAATCAAATCTACATTTGACAGGCTAAGTTAGTTTGGAGGACTAAGTTAGGCTTTGTAGTACAATAGGAGGACTATCAACCATTGGGCTGCCTCCATTATGGATATAATTATTGTTTTCTCTCATTGTCAAGATTTAGCTTCCTGGAATTTGATTGGTGGATTCTCTGCTCACCTGCAATAAACTTCCGGTTGGAAACATCCCAGGATGTAACCGTGACAACAGTTGAGCAGTTTCCGGAGTCAGTGTCGTGCTGACCTGAGTTGTGCCATCACTCAAGTGGGTTTCAATTCGTGATATTATGTGATGTCCATCTGGAAATGTACAAAATATATGCTTTCATACCACTACATAGTCTTCTTCACAGTACATATTCTCCTAATGCATGTACCGGTGTCAGGAGAAATTTCACTGATAACTTTCAACCACCAGGTGGATTAGGATAATTCATAATTCCTAAAAATGTCCATATTATTGCTATCATTTAGTACTAATTTATTATTGCATAACTAACTCTTTTTTTTAAAAATATATATTTTTTTGAATTGGGGTTTATATAAAATGGTACAAAAATAATATTGAACATATAGTTAAATGTTATTTGTTATAGATTTAGAAATCTTTTTTTGTCTTTCATCCTTTAAACATTTAAGAGAATTTCATATTCATTTATATTTTTTATAACTTATTAATTTTCTTTTACGCAACAGTCAACAGTGAGCTGTTCTAAACAAAACAAATTTTTGTAATTATCATCTACCAGGGTGAGTGAGTGAGTGAATTACTGTTTTACGTCACAGCGGGAATCTTTCACCCATACATGACGATGAATTAATTA
>JAUTBT010084517.1:0-12256 GCA_032361225.1 Lepetodrilus schrolli | reverse complement strand
GGAGTAGGTATACACACTGGAGTAGGTATACACACTGGAGTAGGTATACACACTGGAGTAGGTATACACACTGGAGTGAAAACAACAGCAAGATATCATATGTATGTCTTCCTTTCAACACCCATTGTCAATTTCAGTAGACACCTTAACCAATATATAATAGTATGTACTACACAACAGCATGCAGTCTGTGGCATAAACGTGCCACAACCAGCTATTACAGCAAATCACCCCATTTCACTACCTTCATTAGACTACCCTGCTCTAGGGGGAAATTTTGAATAGGAGGATTTTGGTGAGAACAGGGTGTGTCACAGACTACTACCTTCATTTGCATCAACATAATATGCATTGATGTGAAATGATAAGCACCACAGTCACGTTGGTATCAGTATAAGCATGCATGTACACGGGGAATGATAGCAGCACAATTACGCTTGTAGTGGCAAATGTATATGTATTTATTAACACCCACTGAAAACATGGGTAATGAAACCAGAACTAAGTCACTATCTGTTTTGCAAATCGTGATTTTTATTGGCGGCCATGTTGAAAGTCAAATGGCTGCTTAACGTACTTAGCTAATGGAGGTATAACTGTTTTTATTGGATTCTTTGACTCTGAAAATACAAAGAGATACAAAGATAGATAACGAATGTAAGAGAGAAACAATAGGGATAGATGATTATGCTAGAGGCGAAAAACACTGGCATTAATTATCACAAACAATTTTGCGTATAATCATATCCAATTTCTAGTACAATTATTTATAGTCTAGACATTCCATAAGACGGGCACTATTTAACTCTTTAACCGCATAACAAGGAAAACAGAGGCTGTTATGTTGATGGATCGAGGTAACATAATGCCTTTCACATGACCTACTTTACTTGTGTGTCCGCCCAACATTATCAGAGAAGATTGATGGCAAAATACTAGTATTATGATTTATTAGGAATATGACACTTTCCAAAACTATGATAACGAAGCTGTACAATGTAAACATTGACAATGACAGTAACTGGTAACTGAGTAACTAATTAAGCAGGATGTCAACTCAGATAACGATATACACGATATACACTGAACAGACTTGCCATCTGTACATTACAGTACTACACGTGTATGTTATTGGTCTATTTATATAGTGTTGACTATGACAACATTTTATTATAATTTTAGTCCGATGATTAGATAACTAATAAACAATATTTATATCTACTGTTTAGTCAACAGCGACCATGAGCATGTCTACATGTGCTACAACCAGAAATAGGACGAGAATATCCATGTATGGTCTCTCTCTCTCTCTCACTCTCTCTCACTCTCTCTCTCCCCTCTCTCTCACTCTCTCTCACTCTCTCTCTCACTATCTCACTCTCTCTCTCACTCTCTCTCACTCTCTCTCTCACTCTCTCTCTCACTCTCTCTCTCCCCTCTCTCTCTCTCACTCACTCTCTCTCTCTCACTCTCTCTCACTCTCTCTCTCACTCACTCTCTCTCTCACTCTCTCTCTCTCACTCTCTCTCTCTCTCTCACTCCCCCCCACCCCCACCCCCCTCGCTGCTCTCTCTACACACCCCACCCATCTCCTTTACATTATTTTCAGTTTCAACACACTACCACAGTATGTGTACAGGACTATATATACTATAACAATGCGTTGTGCATTCGTGATATTTCATATTCAGGAAGGTGAATGCGAAAGTATAAATTTAAGTACAATTTGTTAGGTAGGCTGACGTTACAAGGTGATAAAAACAGACCGACATACATTAACTGTGGTGTGAGACTTGACATGAGGAGTGTACGGGAGACAACTGTAAACACCGTGTCAGCTTGGATCAAGTCAATTCCTCTCTGTCCAGCATTGTCCGAGTTTGCCGTGAAACTTCCTGCTGAACGACTTTATGACGAGGATGTGCTTAAACTTGCAACATCATCTTTGCATAGGTAATTCCAAGGACCATAACATGGTTATTACATATTCCGGTACAACTAACGTTTGCCGATAAATATGATCCTTCTCCACCCCTCCTCCCCCCGGTTTAATAATTTATGAACATAGAAGTATGACCCTCCCCCTCGCCTCCATTTTCCTTCCTAATTAATTACTAATTAATTACTAATTAATTACTAATTAATTACTACTCTCTGAAATTAACAGCACCATTCATAACCTCCCTGTTGGATTAGACACAGAAACCGCTCTTTATGTCATTTCCGGTTGCCTTCAGCATAGTGAGAGTTAATTATCACTTGACACTGACGTCAACATCCTCTCAAAATTCTCACCCATATTCAAATCCACCACATCTGTATACTCGTCCACTCATATCCCATATCCATATCCACATACGTCCCAAATCAATACCACCAAAATATATTAAGGACCGCCAGATGTTTACTATAGGCCATAGGAAACCTTTCTACCTACACGTCTGAACTCAGCTTAAAGAACACGGTGACATTCTTCTTCCAATGTGTCAGCAAGGTCTATAAAAATACATGGAGCCTGTAGAATAATGTTTAACTATAAATGTATTTATCACATAACATAGTTTTGGAGTGCAATAAACCCCATGCTGTAAATACAAATATTGTCACTAGTGCAATAACAAAGTGGATTTCTATAATTGTATTCATACGCGATGTAAACATCTGTTTGGACGTCTTTGTGAGCTTCTTGAATTTCTTCAATTAAATATGTAAACACATATATTAATGTTTACACATTTACTTGGTACTTTATTTTGTCCGCGTGCTTTAATACAGTTCCAAGGACATTTATAAAGTTTGTGATTGAAAATCGATACTACAATAGTTTCTACAGGTATTTGATAAATAGAATCTCACATTCGTATTCACATATTACTGAATTTATAAAACTCATTTATTAAAAAAGAATGGTATGCTCGACATAGTCTCATAGTATCAGTTTTGCCAACTCGTTTAACTCTCTCCATGCTACAGGCAACCAGAGATGCCCTAAAGAGCTTGTGCAGGGAGAGGGTAACTGTCTGCTGACCTACTGATTTATATATGTACGCCTTATTCCATGTCTGTCTGTTTGTTAACACTATGCCGCCATTGTTTGTCTGACTTTACGACTCTGAGCGCTACGACTGCTTTGTGGAATGGGGCTCTGATTGTACACGACATTGTTGTTGTTGTTGTTGTTGATTTGGGGTTTAAAGCCACTTTCAAGATTTTTTTCAATCGCATCATGGCTTGCATGCATATGTACTGCTTGTACTAGTCTGGATTTCCACCATTTTCTTTTATTTTTATATAGTGCTAGCTCACTTAGCTCACTTGGAGGTATATCATGCCGCAGATAGAACATGAATACCCCACCCAGACACAGTATACTGACTCCCGGCCGACCAGTCCTTGCTTTACCCCTTTAATGCTGAGCGCCAAGCAGGGGAACAACAAGTACCATCTTTTAACGTCTTTCGGTATGACGCGAACCCGCGACCATCCGCACTCCGAGCCGACGCTCTAACCATTATGCCACGGAGCCGGCCGTACACGACATAACATACCCACTGACGACACGTCACGCCCTAGCGATCCGCTTGTACTTGTACCCGAGGTGGAGCTGTGCATATCAAGGTTATACTGTTTAACCAGGAAGTCATATTATATGTAAGTATTACGAGATATACATATCACGGCATATAACAACTGATTAGTAGGTTATTGATTACTATTACATGTTTATGACTTACTAATGTTCTAATATAGCGCGAGTTAGGATGTCAAGGAATGTTAACGTGGTTTTATTGTGCATGAATGCTTGCTGATGCAAGATGTACCCCATTGTGTGTGTCTGTGTGTGAACATATGTGTAAACATATGTTCTACGTGATAATTATGGTCGTCATTTCAAACTTTCTACACTTACTTAGGATGTGCTTTCTACGTGTCCCTCTTAATGTCTTGTTGAATACAAACTGTCTGAACAAAAGTATTAGCGGAAGCCATTACAATGACCTTGGCCACACAAAGTCCAACATATGACACGATGGATATATTATTACACATTTTAAAGCGGAAATCCTTCATAGAGGTTTCAAGTTAGTGTATTTATCTGTGTGCTACCAACGGTATCACATGAAACCTATACAGATATGTACATGACAGTTAACATAGTTTAGTTCTACGAGTTTAGGGTGAGGAGGACTAAGCAAACTGTAACGCCCCCCCCCCCAACCAGTGTAGACACAACCACCCCATGATGCCTCTCGACCCTGTTTACTAACTCGCATTTTAATTAATTATCCAGATCTCTCATCATCTGGTTATTCGTCCACCATGATGCACCGTCATAACTCTGGAGCGTGTTGTTACTGATGCCGCAACGAATCATCTGAATAACTCAAATGTCGTGACTCATAACGCAACGAGTTAATTGGATAACACCACAGTCGTGACTCATAATCCAGCGAATACTGATAACGCAACGAGTAATCTGGATAACTCCACTGTTGTCAATGATAACGCAATGAGTAATCTGGATAACTCCACTGTTGTTACTGATAACGCAACGAGTAATCTGGATCACTCCACTGTTGTTACTGATAACTCAACGAGTAACCAGGATAACTCTACTGTTGTTACTGATAACGCAACGAGTAATCTGGATCACTCCACTGTTGTTACTGATAACGCAACGAGTAACCAGAATAACTCCACTGTTGTTACTGATAACGCAACGAGTAATCTGGATAACTCCACTGTTATTACTGATATCGCAACGAGTAATCTGGATAACTCCACTGTTATTACTGATATCGCAACGAGTAACCAGGATAACTCCACTGTTGTTAATGATAACGCAACGAGTAATCTGGATAACTCCACTGTTGTTACTGATAACGCAACGAGTAACCAGAATAACTCCACTGTTGTTACTGATATCGCAACGAGTAACCAGGATACCTCTATTGTTGTTACTGACGATTCAACAAATGTTAATGATAACACCACGGTAAAGGTCCCTCACGCGCCAACTACTCTCGACATAGCTAGTCTTGTGATCAAGGAGCAGACCGACTTTAAGGATACCTCCTGTGTTGTGGGTGCCATCGGAGGTCAAGTCGGGACGATGTCTATCAAAGTAAAGCAATATATCAGAGGTAATGTAATATACGGTGGGGCTCTATTCCACGAACCCGGATCCAATTTCTGGCAATCTGATTGGCTCACGTGACCCAAAATTTGAACACTATATTTTCCTAACCCTAACCCGTTAGCCAATCAGATTGGCGGGAATTGGCTCCTGGTCCGGGGAATAGACCGCAGGTCAGGGTCTAGGACCATGGAATAGACCCCCACCGTAAAATACAGCATAATATATTAAATATTAGTAACTAAGGCTATAGTTATTTGATTCCCTGGTTTAAGGATCCGCCAGCCGAATTTTTTCCACTTTGGGAAATAAGTCTTTTGACAATTATAATAATAAATGGTAAATGAAAAGGTCGTATAACCCATCATTAAACATGAACAAAGACTGACAGGCAATGGTGGACACAAAGTTGAAGCCAATTTGATTACTTACTGGTAAATATGTAAAATACAACAATGACTGCTATTGAGAAGCACTCAAATATAAACAACTTATGTTTACTGGTGTTTATAACAAATATTGACAATTATATTGATCAATTATATATATTTTCTGACCATTCACAATCTCCAATTATATTAATGTTTATATTGGACCCGGTCGACTGGCAAACATATGAATTTATATTTATTTATATTTTCTACACCGCCCGAGTCAAAGTCATCACAGAAAATTCCGTAAACCATGGAATCAAATAACTATGGCCTGAAGTAAGTACACGTAAGTTTGAGACATTTCTGTCATGAGAACCTATCAGCTTTCCCACGTCACTCGATGAAATATAATACATATAATACTATTTATACTAGCCACAGGAAATATCCTCTATTATTTTTTGTTCCAGACACATCGGGAATGTCCGTTGATGAAATACACAGTAAGTACATATCGAAGACAGTATCGTATACATATCGAAGACGGTATGTACATATCGATGACAGCATATAAGTACATATCGAAGACAATAAGTACATATCAAAGACATATTAAAAACATATTGAATACAGTAAGTATCGAAGACAGTAATTATTTATCGAAGACAGTACGTATTTATCGAAGACAATAAGTAAATATCGAAGTCAAGAGAGTAAGTACATATGAAATACAGTAAGTACACATCAAAGACATTATCTACATATCGAAGACAGTAACTATATATCGAAGACAGTATCATGTACATATCGAAGAGAGTAATTACATATTAATGGTAAGAATGTATCGAATACTGTAAGTACATATCAAATACAAAACAGTAATTACACAACGAAGACAGTAACAGATCGAAGACAGTAACTATATATCGAAGACAGTATCATGTACATATCGAATACAGAACGTCGATATCGAATACAGTAAGTGCATATCGAAGTCAAGAGAGTAAGTACATTTCGAGGACAGTATGTAAGTACATGTATATCGAATACAATGTGTACATATCAAAGACAGTATGTACAAATCGAAGACAGTAACTATATATCGAAGAGAGTATCATATACATATCGAAGACAGTAAGTATGTATCGAATACAGTAAGTACATATCAAATACAAGACGGGAATTACACATCTAAGACAGTATGTTCATATCGAAGACAGTAAATATATATCGAAGACAGTTTTATGTGCATATCAAAGACAGTAAGTACATATTGAAGACAGTAAGTACATATTGAAGACTTAACAGTAAGTACATATTGAAGACAGTAAGTACATATTGAAGACAGTAAGTACCTATTAAATGCAAGACAGTGATTACACACCGAAAACAGTATGTGCATATCGAAGACAGTAAGTATTTATCGAAGACAGTATGTACATATCGAAGTCAAGAGAGTAAGTGGATATCGAAGACAGTATGTGCATATCGAAGACAGTATGTACAACCCGAATATGTACACCTTTTCGTATGGATCTATATGAAATAATATGTAAATGTAAAACTTGTTTTCTCTTTTGAGTCAAATAGCAGATTATCTGCCTGACTTTTAACAGCCTTCAAAAGATCTCCTACATAATTATCGTATTACCAATTATGAACCAAGCTTTTAAGGCGGCTCTCCACGTACGACTTTTCTTGCGCTAGTTCAATGTCCGACAGTGAATTGCACGTGGACTAGACCTTGTGAGTAACTGTCTGACAGTAATGCGCTACTGTGGACAGTCGTCTAGCTATACAGTTCCCAGTCTTCTCTCAGACATAAATACAATCTCTGACTTCTAGTCTTCTAGTCATGGGCTGTAGTATGTGTGTAGATCATCAGAGAATAGATAATCATCCATGTATTTCCCCATAATGGGCATGAATCATAAACATAATTTACGTTAATTAACTGAATTTTTATATCTTTAAATATGCATAAAAGGAAGATTACAATTTGTTAAATTCATAATTTAATTGTTCAAAAATCGAACTTTGCAGTGAATATGTCCTTCACATAACAATCCTTCCAAACAGTTATGGTAAAGACATTATGTGAATCGAATGCATTACATTGTGCTCCAAAGTTTGCTTACCCTATCTATCGTGTAACTTTTTTTACATTAATATTGATACTATAGTAGAACTAGATACAAAACCGTTACGGGATAATTTCGATATGGAAATCTATTTCTGACAGAAATATATAAATATCAGCAAAGTTTATTGCCATTATTGCAGGGGTACGGACTGACTACTGGCAGAACATGATAATACAATCAATTAAATATAACTAAGTTTATTATTAAAATTGGGACACTTACTAAATATTAAGGCAAATAAATGTTTATAAAATGCAATCCAAATATCTGTAGCGTTGCATGTTTTGTGTATCAACGTTATCACCACCATAACAACAACAACAACTACTACTACTACTACTACTACTACTACTACTACTACTACTACTACTACTACCACTACCACTACCACTACTACTACTACTACATCCGTTACTACTATTAACACTATAACTACTATCACTTCTGTTCCTGCCACCACCTATGTTCATTTACTCTGATTTAACACGTATAGTGTATTCATCTTCAGAGACAACTGTGAGTGACGTCACGCAATGGATATCCGGGACAGTGGCCACCGCAGCACTTCATGCAGTCCTAAGTAAACTGGACGCTGGCTCCCCTTGGGTTACCATCGCTGGGTCCCCAGGTGAGGGGAAGTCAACCATTGGGTTCCAGGTCCTTCAGGACCTCAAAGAGAAAAGAAAGAGGCAAATCTACAAGGTCAAGCATCCTAAAGACTTCGACAGAGTCGTCGCGACGTCGTCACCAGTGGTTCTGCTGGACGACCTCTTTGGTCAGACGACCTTCAACGCGGATCTGTGGCAGGAGTGGCAAGATAGTTTTAAGAAGTTCCTCAAAATGGCGGAAATTGCATTACCCCGCGAACGGGGCATCGTCATCATGACGGGTAGAGACTTCGTATTTAAATCGGGTTTGAGGAAAACAGACACCCACTGCGAGCTCTTGGAAGGCCGGAACTATGTTGTGAATATCAGCACTGACGTCCACAGGAATTACCAGGAGAAGTATTGCATTTGGAATTCCATAGCTAAGCTACACAACGTCAGTTTAGATCCCGGTATAGTTAGGACTATTTGTGAAACTAAAACAACCCACGGATATCCTCATACATGTACGTTGTTTGCAATGTTGTACAGGGATAATATGAATATGTCAACCTTAGACTTTTTCCGCAAACCTATACAGTTCCTTAAAAGAACACTAAGAGTACTAATAACAGATCTCGCGATTGAAGAACTGTTCATGATGATCATCAAAGGAACTGGATTTGTCTCGCGGAATGATTTACTAAAATGTCGTTCTTCGGTCACCAGAACAGCCAATGATCTGTGCGCTTACATCAAACCAACTGACGATGGCTACGTGTTTGCCCATCCCTCCATAATGGACGCCGCGGCGGTGGTGCTGTTTGAAACGCATTTGACGTTCGTCTTGGAACACTGTAGTCTTGAATTCCTCATTGACAGAGTATGGCTGGAAACATCGGACAGGGAGAGAGGAAATGAAATCAAAGATGAATGCAGGGTGATGTTAGACCTGGCTTGGACGCATGTACACTTTTTAGTCGAACGGTTTATCAGAGAGATCGAGAAGGGGAATTTGCTGATGGTAAGGCACCACAACGCCTGGGAATCGGACGACTTTGTTAGACTGATGGTAAAATGCATGACGCAAAAGCAACTCGCGATACGTGACAATATTCTTGGTTTTTCTCTCCTCCAAACAATCAAATTGAAATTTTGCATATATCCAAAATGATTGAGTACAAATTAGTGTGACCAGATTTGTCTTATAAAGCATGGCTTATGAAGTGATCCGATGAATGAAAAAGAACGTTAAACTGTTAGAGGAAGAACCTGATATACCTGCAGAAAGGTTTTTGTTACATTTTAAAATATAAATTTGGTTGTTTCCGCAAATTCCGACATTAGATCAATTCCGACACTGACAATATATCTATCTTTACGGTCGCAAGTTTGCCATGGATTTGATTAACTTGAATTCGTATGATTAACATAATTTCACCAGCAGTAGAGTGATGCCAACTTTCTCAGTCTGCAGGCATTTATAAAACAAAAGCCCTTTCATTTATACACGCATCCTGCTGTAGAATGATACCTCTTTTTCGCGTTCTCGGTATTCTTAGTACCGCCTTGGCCCACTCTAGGCTCTCTCCCTCCACGTCACTGTACCGTCTGTTTCTGCTTCAGAATAACCATGAACCATAAATAATTAATAAAACAGAAACATGAACAAATCTGCTTTGATCTTTGCCTCCTACTGTATGATACAAATGCCTAACACTAGGCTTGTAATATTAAGTATCGTAGGCAGGGCAATAATATATTGGAATTTAACAGTATTCAGAGTAATTCAGTAGCTAACATGTCGCATATTGACATTACTAATCCAGATAAGTATAGGATCTATACATTTGGGCATACATCATAATTCCTTAAACTCACTTGTTTCTGTTACTTCATTATGCATATGTGCTATTTATTAGTATTCATATATTCTGCGCCACAGTTAGTAAGCCAATAATAAGGTTAGCGTGATAAAGTAACCAACATATGTTATCGTATCGTAGGGAGGGAAATAATATATTGGAATTTAAAAGTATTCAGAGTTGTTTAGCGGTGTTGGGATCTCAGCGGTAGGGTGATGATATTGCCATATTGAGAATATGTAGCGGGCTGGAATGTATGAAGGCAAGCGGTTCCTAGAATACCTGAAGAAACGGTAGCACCATATAAGGGATGGGGAGAAGAGAAAGGGACGGACACGACATCACGGACCCGTGCTAAATCTATACGGTGTTCAACGAATAAAAGTTGTTCTCAAACTAGTCGTCTGCTTGACTGGTTTAACGACAACACAGAAGAAGGAGACCAGCGTCCGGACGGCCAAGGACATTTTTAGGGACACGAGCTGCCTAAATAGGTTATTATTCATAGCATTACACGTGTTCCCTGGTAATGCTCAGGCGAGATTGACTCATTGTGTGTGTGTGTGTGTGTGTGTGTGTGTGTGTGTGACACTGCTTTGACAGTCGCCTTCCAGCTTAGCTGATTTCGGCAGACTGGTCCCTCCTTATGATGCATGATGTGTCTCACAGCATGCAGCTGGAGAACAATGAATATTATTGTCTGCTGGTACTAGTATTGTCTGCTTGTACTATTCTGGATTTCCACCAGTCTTTATAGTGCTAGCTCACTTGGAATATCGCATGCAGCAGGTAACATGGATATCCCACTCAAGACACTTTGTGCTGACCCTGAGCCGACCAGTCGTTGCTGTATACTTCTCTTTAATGCTGAGCGCCAAGCAGGGGGACGACAACTACCATCTCTTAACGTCTTTTGGTATGACGCGGCCGATGCTTGCACCACCGATCTTCCTCTCTCCGGGTGGACGCGCGAAGCTTTACACCACGGAGCCTGCATGGACTCGTTCTACACGGAACGACCTGGACTAAAATTTAGTCCGCATATTTTAGTGACCTGCCATAGAGAAAACATTTTCATTCAAATTTCAACCGCATGAAGTTTAATTTTTCACAATGTGTTCAATAATGCGTAGATTCAGATGAAGGGACGTAAAATCTAGCTCTGTATACTGTAGAGTGATGCATGTCGCAGTCAGTATATTGAATATTCACATGCGTTAAGTATATTGAATATTCACATGCGTTAAGTATATTGAATATTCACATGCGTTAAGTATATTTGTATATGTACAGGCAATGATGCACATTGAAACTGTACGAGAGGAAAAACAACAATAGAGACCTTTAGTTTTCCCATGGTCATGGTCTAGTCAAATTATGGTAGCTGATCGAACTCACGCCTAATCAGCTGGTTATCCAACATACGACGTACAGGAGCTCACTGGTTACACTTTATCTTAAGCTGTGTTCACATTGACACCACTTTAAAATCGAATTCCTCATTTCGAACTAGGTAATTCGATTTGATTCAAACTGGTTTTAGAACAGACATTCACACAAGTATCTCAAGCCGGTTTGAAATCGTTCACACTAAAACCACTTTCAGCGAAAACAGTCACGTGCATGTTTCAAAAATGGTGGCCCCAAATGCCAATCGTGTTGATATTCGTAGACTGAATCGCATTTCCATTTTAATTATGACAATGATGACTGCCATAAGGGGAAACGTTGCACGGAATCGGCGTCACAGGCTTGCACATTTATTAGCTCGCCACCGAAGACGTCAAGCTATAATACGGCGGGAATTTCTGCTACGGCGGCGGAAGATTGAGATGGCGATCCTGATTACGTTCGTCCTACAAGTTGAGCCACAGGTAGACTTTTGTTTTGTAAATACAAACTAGGTAGGCAGAAACAAACATCGACGATCCAGTGTTGGACTAAAAATAGCATATCCCTGCTAAGCTAAAGGGGCATAACTCGCACACTACTTTGAAAAAATGAACAAAATATTATCAGTGGGACGGGTACTTGTTTTACCCGATGTGTCTAATGTATAATATGGCTAATAGCGAGCTCGCACTATAGATAACGCGTGTATACGAGGATCAAAATGGACTCCATTGAAAAACGTCAACAGAAGCAGACA
>JAUTBT010084516.1:0-12257 GCA_032361225.1 Lepetodrilus schrolli | reverse complement strand
TGCGGGTTTCCTCCTGCCCTAAACTGACAAGTCGTGATATAAGTGAAAGAATCCTGAAAGCGACTTAAAACCCCAATAAATAAATAAATAATATAAAATAAAATAAAAATTGCACATCCCTGACTCTAACACCAGGGTTCTATGTTACAGAGGTCTATCCATGATCGAGTCCACAGGAATCCAAGGACAGATAACACAGTAATGAGATTGTATATCCATGGAGAGTGACCATCATATTTATTCCTGAAGTTAAGGAGGATCATTGGAATGCCGTTATTTATCTTATCTGTTTCAGGTTCTGTGTGTAAGCTGTACTTTGATCTGGAGTTTGCCACAGAGGTTAATGTGAACAGCAACGGGTCTGCCATGGTGGAAACATTCATAGCAGTAAGATGCTGTTCCCTTCATGCTGTGTGCTGTAATGGTGTGTTTCATTAGGACATTTGTGTTAGGATTGACATCCGACTATCCTTTCCGACCACAGCCAAGCTGAGCAGCACAGAAGTATTCACCACATGATATCCATAAAATCTCAGCAATTCACAGCAGATAATGAAGAAACAACCACTTTCTGCCATATATTTACATATCTTTATTTGATTTTTGTTTCTAATAGAACACACAGAATATTTAAAAAATATGAAATGTTGACAGTGTCCCTTTAAGAATTTCCTTTCCCATTTGAAGTTATGACTGATTCATGCTTATATTGTTGCAGTATGTGTGCGCCTGGCTCCAGGCCCAGTTTAGTATCAACTGTGACAGACAGGACGTGCTGGATCTTGATGCATGGTCGGTGGTTTACGCTCTGTTTAAAGACATACTGTCGGTTTCATTTCATGTTGGAAAAGGATGTGTTTTTTTGTTATATAACCTGCTGCTTGTATTAACAACCTCTGTACATATACTTAATTAAAGAAGTCAGTGTATTCATGTTGACGTTATTAAGTACATGTATATAGAAATACTTGAAGTGATGTGACTGGTGTTCATGTGTTGTAGCACGGAGCAGAAGTTTAGTCGCCACCTGATCTTCCAACTCCCACAGGCAGCGTTTAGAGACAATGGCCATGCTGGTATGTCTCGTCGGATTTCATATAAAATCATAAAGTAAACCAACATTTCACCATATGAATTCAATAGCCTTCTTCAGGTAACTTTAAGATTGTATGTATTCTCAGAAATTTGAATTTCTGGAGAGAAAACCGTAGCTCAGTCAATTTACAATGTACACAGCAAGTTTGATATTTGAGTTCAGTTATGAGTTGTAATTTTTGAGAGATTGGGCCTTGAGTGGTAATTTATGTTTTCCTTTGTTTTTACAGGAAGATTTATCACTTACATTTTTGGCAAACTCCTCGACAAAGTGTCACAGTCCAGCTATTCCACAGTTCAACCATCCTGCAGTTCAGAGGTCACCAGTTCCACAGTTCAACCATCTTCCTGCAGTTCAGAGGTCACCAGTTCCACAGTTCAACCATCTTCCTGCAGTTTAGAGGTCACCAGTTCCACAGTTCAACCATCTTCCTGTGGTGCAGAGGTCAACAATTACACAGTTCACCCACCTGTGAACACCAAGTTACAAGACTGCATGCAATCCATATCAACAGACGGTCATTCAGAACACCCCGAGGTGAACAAGAAGAATGATTCGACTAAGTTGTCAGATAGAAATAGTTATGATTTTGAGAGTTCAAGCAAAGAAGCTGATGGTGGAAAGAATACTTGTGACAAGAATGAGAAATTAACCATGGAAATAATGAGCAGGTTCACTACTGAAGAGTTAAAATCTTTGGTAGTTTCCTGCAAGAATGGAAAGACAGCACTGTTCTGTGACATGGGTGAGTTCTGTGTGACATGGGTGAGTTCTGTGTGACATTCGTCGCAAATGGGCGAAATATTCCTGCAGCGACCTTAAACTCCATAAATCACTCTCACTGTGTAACATGGGCGAGTTCTGTGTGACATGGGTAATTTCTCTAGTTATTGAGTGTTTTATATTTTGAATCATGATCATGTCTGATCCATAGTTGCAAAATAATATTATGATGATAACAGTTTACCATAATTATAATATAAATTAATTTTCACTAATATTTTGTTTGCTTCGGTATCACGTCTATCATGCTCTGATTGCCACCGTCTTTAGGGGTATATACCAAGAACAGAAACTTCAGATTGCTGAAATCAACCAAACTTGGAAAGAAGACTCCATTTGAAGTTTCTGCAGACAATACCTACAAATGCAGAGGTGATCTGAACACAGGGGCGGGCTTTGCTTTGTTCTGCGATTCTCTCATCTCAAATGTAGCGTGAGTATTTGATCATTCTTGCAGTAATATTGTATGTAGCTGGCGGAAAAACATTACTGTCTCCTTGCTGGATTACATTACACTTCATTCTCCATGTTTCAGACTTGCATACATAGAAGCACAGATACATGGCATGGACAGATTTATAAATATATGGTTCGATTAAATACTTGTCCTGGACTGCATTGAACAATGGCAATCTGGGCAAATTAACAAGCTCTTTACCTACAGGGCAAGTAGTTTCAGTCCAACAGGAAACAAGGACAAGTGCCTCAAAAAGTTAATGGAGAGCCCTGGATCCACGGAATGCTAGTGGACTGGGAGTCCGGACTTCCTAAATGAGTGTAGCACTACAAGAGTCCGAGTCGCAGCTCCCTACACACAGCTAGCAACTCTTGTAGTACTACCGTCATTCTGTAATTGACCCTCTATTTGACAAGCAAATTGATATTCGGGATGTTGTCTGTCAATGTTCATGTTGTTTATTTCAGTTTCACAGAGAAGATGCAGGTCTTGGCTTTTGGTTCAAAAGATGAGAATTGTAGACGGAGATCGTCTGGCATGTACCGCAAACAAGATGGTGGATCAGATCAAAGCTACAATAGTTGTATGTTATATATGCCGACTTCAAAGTTTGTTGAGGAGATACTTTTGTAGTGGAACAACAAGTACTATCTTATAACATTTTTTGGTAAGACGCGACCGGGGATCGAACCCGTGACCTTCCGCACTCCGGGTCGATGCTCTAACCATTATGCCATGGAGTAGGCTGCCGATCCTGGGATTTGAACCCGAGTTACTAGATTGCGAGTCAAACGCTGTACCGAGTGAGCCAAAGGGGTAACCCTGCTGGCCGAGACCAGTAGGAACACCTGGCTACATAAGCATCCGATTCATTTTTTTTCAAATGGTTGTTTCAGCTGAATGTTCTTGTGTACATTAACTTCTGTGTCCTCCAAGCATGGTTGAAATACAACTGCAAGTGACATTAAACCATACTTAATCTATGACAAACTTACTGCAAATGTGACAATTTCTATATTGCCCAATTCACATCCTGACCAGGCACAATAGAGGGCTACACGATGTCGCCGTATCCAGAGATAGACGACTTTATCTCAAGGACAATCAGTGACTCTGGTAAAAACGGACTAATTCGTCACTGGACATACTTCACTCAAGGAGAGCTGCTGATTTATGACATTGCCAAGTTCAGATGGTGTGCAAATATTAAAAGACAGCATCGCAGCAACAACATCATGTACGTCTACATATGTTTGAATATCCTGTTCATGGTTGCTTGTCATGTTTGTGTATATTATGTACATCGTAGTTAGCAGTGAATGTTTCTGAGTTCGTCCAACCTATAGGCGAGTTATCATCTGTGTAGTGTGCAGTTCTATTTGAGGGAGATCCTCTGGTGCCATCCATTCTCACCCTTAGTTCACCAAAAACTGTCCTAAACTGGGTTTCCTTTCCATTATAAGCATACCATTTTAACCCCTCTGTTGCCAGGCTGTGTGTGGACATGAAGTCTGGCATTTACTATCAGAAGTGTCACGACCCAGACTGTAAGGCCACAAACTTCAAGTCTGATGGTAAGCAGAGCCAGACTTCTCCCTAGAGTGTAGAGTAAGCCACAACAATTTACAACCATTGCATGAACCAGCATGAATCAGCACTATTCCCATTGCTATCTCGTAGTACAACCATTGCATGAATCAGCACTATTCCCATTGCTATCTCGTAGTACAACCATTGCATGAACCAGCACTATTCCCATTGCTATCTCGTAGTACAACCATTGCATGATGGTGCTGGTTCTGGTTCATGCAATGGTTGTACTACAAGATAGCCATTGCTGTCTCGTAGTAGGTTTCGGTTTGCTTGGCATGCACCTCTTGACACACAAACTTCATTTTGAAACTGTCGAATCTTCCAGACTGCCCCTTGCCTTCTGAGGTTCTTCCCAGTCACTACTTTCAACACAGCGATGACAGCATGGACTCGGACTGCGACGATGATATGAGGCAGGCTGCCGAGGAGGTCGCCATGATGCGGGCTGCTGAGGAGGTGGAAAGGACGTTACTGTCCACGGAGGAACTCAGCGATGAAGAACTGCTGAACGCTACTCTCGAGTTAGAAAAATACACTTGAACATCGAAGAATGACAAACTTTAATTTAAATGCTGGTTGAATGGAATATATTGTGGAATTGAGAGATATTCCAAACTTGTGACGAAACTGAAATTTATTAGAAAGTGGTGACAAAAGTTCTTGTGCTACAGACTTGCTTACAGGATATGATATGTCAAGTTTGGGAGAGTTCATAGAGAGCTTATTTGAAGGATATGGAAGAATATCTTGCCTCGGAGAAGGTAATATTCAATTTTCATAGACTATCAATGAACAGCAACTTTCAGCCAGTTTCTATGTAATGCATCCAAACTGAAATTTTATCAGATATGATGTAGCTGTCAAACATAACCTGGCTTTGTCAATGATTACAAATCCTATGTACATGATGTGGTTGTCAGACATATCTTTCACAATATTGTTTTTTCTTTTAATGTATTGGTGGAATCAATACAACTGGCATCACTATGTATTGTGTTTAACTTATGATGAGGTGTATATGTAATATTTCCTTCTCACAAGACTAGTACTGTCTAAGTATAATGATCTTTGTACGTATTTGTAGATATCCTGACAAATGGATGATCACCTGTTATATTATGGAATTAATTAATAATAAATATATAATCATGCTATCATTGAAAGTGAAGATTTTCTTAAAGCTGTGCAAATCAAGATGAATAGCATCTCCCCAAGGAAGCGTAGAACTGAGCTATGCTGGACTACATTTACTACCCTTCCCATCATAGCCTACATTTATCCGGCTGGCAAATGGCATAGTGAGTTGCCTGCCCATGTGTATAATTTTAAACCAATCAATGAAAACATGTTTTATTAACAGCTACTTTCGTGAGGCGATTCAGCCTGGCACGACATAATGTGTTGACAGCCCATCACCTTGTTGTGGGTTATACCTAACTCCTGTGCAAGTTGGTTTCCCACTAGAAAACTCTTAGAAAGGATTTTCCCACGCAATTCTTCAGGTGACGGTGTTTGACGTCATTGTTGTGACCGACAAGTAGGCGGAGCTAATAGATCAAGATGAATTCAATATAATTTGTAGGTAAAATAATATGATTGGAACTGATTGCATGTTAATATCACATGTTGTCTTTTTTTTATGCAGTGGAAATCACCATTCATCAAAGATATATAATTCAAATTTTCCAATAACAGTTTCAAATATTCGTCACATTTGTCTAAACTATGAAATATGCATCATGTGCCATTGATGGATCTGCATCATGGACATCATGCTGTGCTATCAATGGATCCACGACGAGTGCTGCCACCAGTAGATTGTAAAAAGTTTGATGGATGGATGGATTACTTTTGGGAATTTAGTAAAGAGTGCAAAGGATGAATCATGATAAAGGAAATAGAAACAAGTTAGCTTGCGAAGTGGCATTAACCCTCTACCTGCTGGATTAAGCACAGGCACTGCTCATTAGGGCATCTCCGGTTGCCTTCAGTGTGGAGAGGGTTAATTGAAAATGTTCTTGTGGCCAAAATTCCATATACCCAAAAAACAACTGACATCTCCAGTCCTATTGAGTGAAACTTATTTGTTGCCATGGATACCTTTTTCATACTGACACATAGACAGCTACTGTTTGCAAATGAGGTTATGTGTCTAAAATAGTTCAGCATTTGCACACGATGGATAGCACCATAATCTGATGTCTAGTCCTTTGGATTGACCATCTTCCCTACAAACAGTATCATTTCACTTCTGTTATCCTTGATGAAGAACATGAATGGATGGTCGACAATGACCTGCTTGGGCGGAATCATCGCAATGCCATCACAGCAGTCCATGACTGTACAAGCAGCTGCCTCTGTTCCTGTCTCGTTGACCTCTACACACGACCTGTGAAGCACCTTCGACAAGGTCAGAAGACCCGACGGGTCTATACCAGTGAAGTCTGCTTCTGTCGCGTCAAAAGCAGACGGCATACCCATTGCTTTCAGGTGGTCTTCAAGGTCAAGGCTGCATTCCATTTTGAAACGAGGGAGTGAAATGTCGATTTCCTCTTTCTGGAAATTCATCCTTGAAATATCGTAGAGGTCCACATTGTCCGCCACAAAGCCGAGTCCATCAACTGCATACGGCAAGAGTATTACCATAACGAGGTTGGACTCCTTATATGGGAGTTTCAAAATAGCTGCTTTCAAACTGTCCACAGCTGTATACTCAAAATAGTCTGAATTGTGCATCATGTCAACAGAAACCTTCTTGGAAGCAGAAACATTGAATGTTTTGCACTGCGTTAATTCGGGATCAAATGTGCTGTCCCATGTACCCTTGAAATAGATGGCATCAATTAACAAGAGGGAAGTATCTGCATTGATGGCATAGGGTGATAACACATTTGTTATCAAGTTTCTAGTTTCTTCAGCTATCCAGGAGTTGACTTTGGTACAAACCATCTCTGGACTCCCAACAAAGTCGCACAATTCAGCTTCTGCTCCGAAACATTTTGCCTTCTGGAGAAACAATTTCGATAACACCTTGTCCTTCCTGACGCACATCTTTGTTGCAGTGATCACTTGACAGCCTGGTATAGCTGCCGTCAACAATGCTGTGTATTCCTCAAAAGCAAGGTGGATGTCATCCTTTAGCTCTGAGAGTTCCAGCACCAATTCCATCTCGGCAGCTGTTTTGTTCCTTGCGCCTGTGTATGTCATCGCCAGAAGAGTCAACACGCTGCAGGGCGACAAGAACAGGTTCTTCCCAGTGGCCGAGGCAGAAATCATTTGAAAAAGTCTGCCTGCAAACTTGGCATTAGCCACAGCCAGGTGTTGAACCAGATCGGGATGGTTCAAGTCTTTGCTGCAAGCCATTGTGATCAGCAACTGCAAGAGAAAGACAAACCTGACATGGGTGTAAGCAAAGAAGCAAATTGTATATAGCTGTTGTGCTGGCAATTATAGCTAACTGAACGAGTTGTTCTCTTGTATGGCTAGCCAAAAAAAACAACAACAAAAACAGTAATAAAATGACACTTTATCATTAACTGTGGATGCGTAACATCAATAGTACATGTAACGCACTTTATTACCCAGTTAGTAGTGCATTTTCCCCAAACAGGTAAACAAAGCCTGTTACAAACCAATATTTAGAGTTAACTACCCTTGTAATCATATTACGAGCGCTTCTATATCCCTGACTCCGGGATACATTCTGAAGTATACGTAAAATATATCGCTTCAATGTACATGTTTTTGTAATGTAACAAATTAATAGCATGATAGACATAATGACACAATGACAGTATGCGTGCTTAAAATTAATGACGATAAGATCGAATCAATTAATAATAATGCAAAAAATTGTGTTTATAGCTTGAATTGATATTGAGATTATTATATTGTACACTGTTCGTTGTCCCTCACCACTGTTTGTTGGTTGCTTATAAAAGATAATTCAACAGCTGGTCACTGTCTTTCCCACTGGAGGTCTTTCCCAACAGTGCTGTTCTAAATATAGACTATTCGCGCGGACCTTGAAGAGGACCATCTATGCACTCGACTCCGAGGTAATCCAGCATAGGTCTGTGTCGGGTCTGTTTTATGGAACCGTTTAGGACCTGTATACTGCCCTATCACAGATCAAACTCAAACTGGGAATGGCACGATATCGTTTCTTTCATCATGCACATGTCTATCAATAGATCAACAACAACAGCTCACATCAAACACCGAGAAAGAAAATCACTGCTGTCAAAATTATTCTCTGGCACGGATCAATGAGTGAGTGAGTGATTATGGAGTTTAACGTCACTGAAGTGACCATTATTCCCTATGCATGTGTTTATATATTAACACTCACAACTATGCTACCGTTGCTATTAGGCAAGGTGAATTTCATTAGTGCACCTACAATTGCTGTTAGAATAAATGTGATTGTTACTTTTCATGAAAACGTTAATCAGTTATTCTAATCAGTTGGTTCACAGCAAGCAGTTACTACGTGACATTGTTACGGTTGATCTACATGTACTATTACATGAAATTATTTCTCTCTCTCTCTCTATTACATGAAATTATTTCTCTCTCTCTCTATTATTATTATTATTATTATTATTCAATAGAACTATTAAAAAATATTAGTCAGTAATCATCGGCCAATGCTAGCTGTTTCAGACATTGAAATGTGTAAGAGTAAGATCTGGAGTCATCAGTATCTGACCCAGGATAATATCTAGGTGGGGTAGATAATAATTAGCCACAACACAAACTCATCACCAATTAGTCCGACACTAACATATAATATTTCAGCTTAACTGATATTGTCTAGACTCCTTAATAAATCTCGTATTAAGGTGTCGGCCATTTTGCTCCGATGGTCGCGCTACAGCCGACGACTTTGAAACTCGATATGACCAATGTATAGTCCATATAATACTACCATAACTGAATAGACAGATTGATTAATGAAATATACGTTAAAGCTTACCTTATTCAAGTTATAAACGATAATTATGCATAGTTTTCTCTACCATTGCAAACGGCCCTAGACAATTATGTCATAATCACTGTCTACATCACGTGATGAATGGCTATTGTTAGTCGTCACTACATGCGTCCCGCGGTAAATGTGGTTTCACATTAAACAGTCTCACCAATACCCTTGCTTCAAGCAAAAGAAATCCGACTCAAAACTTTCATTTATTTCAACTACAAGTAGCCTATAGATTACAATACATACACATTCCATTACCATATATTATTATAATATAGGTAGATAGCTATAGTGTCAACATACACAATGTTAAACAAAAATATAATAAGGAACAGCGGTATACAAAACAGAAACGTATATAATTAAGTAACTTGCAAGATACTACTAAATGAAATATAACTACGAGAACTGATAATAATAATGAGAACGTAATATTTCTATAATGAGTGATTAGGTATCGCATGGTTCTTGTGCCATTGTGAACATATATTTGCACTGCTTTTGATTGGCCAGTCTAAGCAGTTCCATCAGTATCGCGTGGTTCCATAGTCTTACTTAAGATAAGAAAACAAAACAAAACAAAGCAAAACAAATCGTCTTTCGCTCGAGGAACTCTGAACTTGGACGATGAACCCGTTTCAGGAACTTTAAAGGTAGAGTTCGCTGAGGTATGCTACTACAGCTGGGGAACAGTTCTATAACGGCCGCTTGAAGGCAACTCTGTAACAGAAACGCTAAAATGGTACAACCAAATGTTACTGCATTCATATAGATACATTTCCAGGAGGCTTATTCTCGAAAGATTCTTACGATCTGCTTAGCCTAAAAACGTGCGTAACATTTTCATAGCCCTACTATACGAATCTGTAATCGTAAGAACCTTTCGAGACTAGATTTAAGCACGTCATCGTCATATTGCGTTTTTACCGACTCGTGTTTTTCAAGTTATATTGGTAGTTATTGGTCGACTTTTATCTCACGTTTTAATCGGTTTCTTTTTAAACTCTTCATCAATAATGGCATTCAAAACTGTTAACAACTTGTCCCATGCAGATACGAGCCCAGGTGTAGCTCGACTTCCCAGCTGCACTCGCAGGAAGAGGCCAAACACTCTTCTCAATTCCTGTAATACGAAGTGATCAGAAATGATTGGTTGGTTGGTTGAATTGGATGTTTTTATAATATTTTGTTTTAACCGCTTTCAAGATTATTTCAGTCATATCACGGCTTGCATGTTTTGTGTGTACATGCCCTGCTTGTACCAAACCGGATTTCAATCGGCTCGTGGTACTAGTTATTGAGAATTATCATGCCGTAGTTTTAACAAATGGATAATCGACTCCAACGCAATAAGGGAGGGGGCCCTATACTCGGTATATTAGGTTTTAAATTTCTTTTTTGTTTGTTGTAATGGTCATTGTGTCTAAGCAAACAGTTAAATGATTCACATTAACTGCAAATGGTACAAGCTATGAGAAAGAAGAGGTGACAACCAATGAAAACTGCCTAAATGCATTAATATTTATTGAAACTGCCCAAAAAAATAAAAAATCTGAAAGTGGCCCAATTTAGGGACAGTCTTCCTAATTCGGACCATTGATGTTCTTACATATAGAAATAATGAATATATAACAAGTATGCAAGTTGTGACAGGTTCATCTATGTTGCTATATTTCTTTAATTATCGTTAGTATTAAAAAGTATATTACCATAAAGAAAATTTAGTTTACAAATCAAAATGACAAACGAGCACCAATATAATCTTATGCATGAATAAGAGGAGATGACCAAGTATTAAACAAGCAATAAATATACTCCGAAATGTTAAAATATGATTTTTAACATCACAAATTAGCGCATAAATTTGCTCATTTACTATGAAAAGCCCACTGCCGTGCCCAATTTTGGGACACTCCACACCTTTACAAAATGGACTGGTCGGCAGAAGTAGGTACACTAGATGCTACAACACGCTGACCGTCGAACTTGCACTGACAAATGACTAACAAGGCGATCAGACAACAATCATGAAATCATATTTCATATCATAAGAGTTATTCGATACTTAGTGCTACATGATCAAAAGATTCACAATAGGCAAGCGATTTTCAGAATTGCTCGATTAAGTCATTTCTACCGTTGTTATCAGGACGTCAGACCGATTATTCGGGCGTAGCGATGAAAGTGTAGCCCATGTAGAAAGGCCTATAGGAGGGGTGGGTCAATATTGGGCCCCCTCCCTAATTAACTGATAGACCTGATCGGTCCTAGCTTTGCCCTGTAATTAAATGTTACTCGTCAAGCGTGGGAGCAAGTAGGCCCACAACATCTTAACGAGTTTACTACGCGTATGACGCCGCCGGAGACCGAATTACCGACCAACCGCCCTCCGCGCAGTGTATTGATGAAATAAGCAAGATATTAGATAGTATAGTTTGACATATTGAGAACTAATCAATATTGATGGATATCAAAGTTAAACGTATATGTTAAAACTGTCATCTATTCGTACTGATATGTTGCATATTACCTATGCATCAAATCGCAAGCACATTTAGAACCCGTACCTCAAATTCCTTAAATCCAATATTTCTATTTTTGTGATTTTTGGCAACCTTATGCGCCAGTTCAACGAAACATTCAACGTCATCAAGGTTATTGACAAAGGCACCAATCTGGTACATCACCGTAGTGGCATGCGCGCGCAGACTTGGGCTGATTTCCAGCTCCTCCAGTGTTTCTTCCTTAAAGAGGGGGAAGTAGTTTTGTAGATAAGGGAAAGACATGAAGAGATAGATGAAGAGGTTGACTCCATATCGCTTCTGGTCTCTCTTGTTGCCTAGGATTTTCCAGCTCTCTACGAGCAGCTTCTTCTCACCACCAGTGAGTCCAAGTTTGGGGTCTACAACAGAATCATCTTCCGTGATGGCTTCTTGGTAGAGATACTCGTTGATGCTGCTCGCCAAGCCCATGCTGGAATTGGTCGCAGCGAGGACGTTTGCAGAAAAGCTAAAGCTGAAATATATTGCTTGAAATATGAACAGAATTGCTACTTTATCAGAAATGTTACCAACAAAATTAAAGCACCGTGAAAGTAAAATATTATCTCTATTACACTAGTAGTGTCAATTCTTACAGATTTCAATGTTTAAGGTATGAATGAATGATTTATTGTTTTACGTCGCAGCGGGATTATTTCACCCATAGACGACGACCAATGTTTAAGGACAAAATACCAACTCAATGCATCTATATACTGTAAATCAGGAAATTAATGCGTCACTAATTTAATGCGACCTCAAGCCTTTAGACATAAATGCGACAACAATTAAATGCGATCGACC